>JADDOH010012456.1:0-105677 GCA_016648135.1 Agrypnia vestita | reverse complement strand
ATCGCGGTTACGGATGGCCGAAGGTTAACCACCCCTGAACACACCGCGAACTGCCCATAATAATGGAAAATGTTCTAGAAAACATTTCAAATATCTAATATTGAATGAATAAAACAATGTCACATGAAAAACCATCACGGCTACGGAAGACCGAAGGTTGATCTGATCTAACCGCAAACGACCCACAATAATGGAATATGTTGTAAAAAAAAAACATTTCAAATATCTAATATTGAATGAATAAAACAATGTCATATGAATAACTATCGCAATTAATTATTTCTATACAATATGTACAATACGAAATACGTTTTTATAAGAACTTGATAGGAATATATCGTGTTTAAAACGATTGCATAATGATACGCAATACAAACATGAAACGAGTTCAAATAAACCACACATTCATGTTTTAATAAAATAAATATAAAATCCAGATGCATTTTTAAAATATATTGTTTGTAGGAAATTCCTCGTACGATTTGAATTTATATCACACTGACAATCGTGATATCAAAACCCCATAAATACTCCGATCCCAATCATTTCCAAAACAATACAAATCATATAGAAATCCGTGCATTCAATCGCCAGCACAGACAACACAAAATTCCTCCGCATATTTGAAAGTTACACAAGTATTAGGAAAGAACGCCCGCTGAATTATCACAGCCGCAAAACTATGAATCATCATTTATTTAGTAATATAAGGTTCCTAATATAATACACATAAAAGGCAATAGAAATAAATAATATTGGAAATGCTTATCTGTTCACTGTTCCAATTCTCTTTGAATTATTATCAACCTCTGGCTTTTTCCTAGATCCAGCCAAATTATCTTCCTTACTTCGGACTCTCCTCGACAAAGCCTCCGCCGACCTTCAAGCTGAAAACTCAAGTGCCGCTTTCTAATTTGTAACGCCTAAAAATAGTCCCTATCTCGCGCCATCTTTGATTCCAACTCGCGTGTAAAAGTCAAAGTCTAACTCTGAGAAAGCCTCTGATTGGCCGAATTCGTTCCGCGGACAAACGTTCCTGACTGGCCAGATTCGGTGCTAACGGCGCACCTGTAATTGGTCCATCTCGTTAAACAAAATAACATAAAGCCTGCTTTACACGCCCGCGTGCAGAAATAATAAAGCTCGCCCGCACCTACTTATCCAGCAAATATTTAATTATAGAGTATTTAACGGGTTGTGAAGCTTCTCTTTATTATAAACTTTAGCAGATAGATATTTTCGTATAATTTTTCAGCAATGTCTATTTGAATAGGCCAATATCGTTACAACTCTTAAAAATTACAAGAGCTTAGTAAATAAGTCGCGCTTTGTTACGAAAATACGTTTTTAATTGAAGACACTCGGTTTGGAATGAAATTTAGAAAAAAATATAAAAATGTATTTTTTGAAAAATTTGTGAAAAATCGGGGAATTTAACTATGCAAGAAAAAATACTTTAACTGCTGTATAAATGTTTCTTAAATATATGCGAAGGGAGACATTCTTCCGCTATGACCTAATGAATCCCTTCGCCTAAAGAAGGGATTTATTTAATGTCTGCACAGTTTTATACTCTGTGAGGTTATTGTGATTTGGAATCCGAAAAGAGAAAAAGAAAGGAAGCAAAAAAATAAATAAAAAATAAAAATTTATTATATTTAGGGCGATTTTCGAAAAGAGAAACGAGGTAAAGGAAGTTACTAACTAACCATCATATACCTCTCTTACAGGAGAAGACTGCCGTACTCTTTTACCGTAGCACACCACTTTTGTCTTTTTCACTTTTATTTTCCACATATATTTGCTTATGCACCCATTTTACTTTTAACAGAACCATCTTCAAACATTAGGTTTATGTGATGATGCCAAGTCTGCAGATGCCCCCTGTTCCTGTTGGATCCTCGCTTCGCCTTATTTTTTTTACTTATATTTTCTTCATCGTCCTCTCTTTGCTCGAACGTTCCACGTAATAAAAGTAAACCATTTCAGCGTTTCTTTCTTTATTCTATGTGACATTCCTTTCTTAAAAAACAGCTTTTGTTAATTTCTGTAATTTTTTTATACTCCGTGCTCTACGACGTTTTTCGCAAAGGGCTCGATATGGTTAACATCCCTGCGTCTTGCTAGGTCCTCTGTTTCTAGTGTCGTCAACAATATCAACACTCCAGTTATTTATATTTCTTATGCAGGTTGACCCACCGCCCTCCGTTATTATATATTCCCAGTTAAACCCGATTTCTTAAAGTTGTTTCCCTCTCTTCTAGTAATATGACCAAAGTAGGAAATTATTAAAATTATTTTCCCATATGTTGTGGAAAGCTTTTCCTTGATATGGAGTTCCTGTAGAATAAAGACTTTCGTTCCTCTGACAGTTCGTGATATTCGCAGTATTCAATTAGTGTATATTATATATAGATATCTCACAGAGACGAAACTGTATTAATTATGGGAAAGTAGGTATAGAAGTCATTTGGGTGTACACAGGACTTATGACCTGTCTTTTTATGGTTGGCTTAAGTGATCACTTTACACAATTGTAACATTCGCCATTTCCACCCATGATAGAATATACCATGCTTATTCATTTTTTGGAAGTTGTATATATGTTCAAAGTGCTGGAAAAGTTTAATATATGAGTTTTAAGGCGGCCTTTTCCATGCGGCCTCCTGATTTACAAAGCCATTTTCATTCCCCTAATCCCCCCCCAATAGATGCCGATAAAGAAGAAACAGGCCGCAGGGAAAAGGCGCTTACAACTCATATATGAAAGCTTTCCACGCAATTTGAACATATATACAACTTCCAAAAAATGAATAAGCATGGTATATTCTATCATGGGTGGAAATGGCGAATGTTACAATTGTGTAAAGTGATCACTTAAGCCAACCATAAAAAGACAGGTCATAAGTCCTGTGTACACCCAAATGACTTCTATACCTACTTTCCCATAATTAATACAGTTTCGTCTCTGTGAGATATCTATAATATACACTAATTGATTAATAATGTCTCTGTGACATAAATCCAGCACTGTTCTGAAAGATATGAACAAACTCAAAATATTCTTCGCAGTATTCGTTCAAGAAGCTGACTAACTAATTTGTTCAACTTTAGAGAGTTGTTGCAGCAAAAGCAATCGGCACAAAATCATTGGCCATAGCCAAGCAACGGCTCCTAACCAGCAAAATCAATCAATTATCTTCTGCTAGTTACGTTATAATTTCCGCAACGTATTTTAGTCTCCAATAATGTCTTGAGTCGTGAGAATTTTGTGTAGGTGCCGACAGATAAGTTTCTCCTCATTAGGTAACAATCCACCAAATCCTGCACGCAACATTAATCAGTCATAGCCAACAACTTTCTTCTCGCAAATCCCAATTAATAAGATAATTATGTTTTAAGCAAAACAAACTTTTATTACGGCAATTTTGCGCAGATCGTTAATAATTCCACGGGTGAGTACCTATCTAAAACGCCGAGAGATTAATCTGACAATTTTAATTAAATATTCAATTATGTTTGATCGGTGAGAGATAATTACGTGTAAAATAATTACACTTTCATTTGCCACCAAGGCTCGGGATCCATTCCAGATTGGTATCGGTTAGTACGAATTTAACGGCTAATAATTCTATGTCAGGCTATATCGGTATTTTCTCTTATTTGATTTGATTGGTAATTACATTGGTGAGCTTATTATCCCTGGTATTTTAACAACGTACTAGGGTCGTCCAAAAAATGAGGTTACAATTTTTAAATAAATCGAATAATGGAATATATTTTTTAAATAAGTGAATATATTTTCATGAAATATATCAATGGAGATCTGAACGGGATTATTAAGAAAAATAATTAAATATCTGTAACTATTACAATCTCTGTAAATCTCATGAAAATGTATGTACGGGATGTACTTTACGATTTTTTTAAACTATGTTTGTTACCTACCTTATTTTCTGGACGCAAATTGCAACAGCATTATTAATGTCATTGACCTTCTGTTTACACTTAACTGCACGATTCCATATTGACTATATGATCGAAAACCATTGCAAATATCAATCATTATTATTGCTTTTCTTGATTCGAAATTTATTTCGGGAGACCAGCAAGTTAGTTCTATTGCCATAGCATTACCGTTTAACTTAGTTTAAAAACAGTAAGAATATTCATATAATACTATTCCGTGTATGCAGCTCTATTTAAAAAACGTGACATTTCGTTCAAGGAGTATAATATTATCTTTATTGCCTTTAAAAAAGCGTCAGAGAGGCCGTTTATTTTAATCTTAACGAATTCTACGTTTTATATGTAAATTATTTTGCTTCCTGGTAAGTTTATAAAGCAAAATATAAAATATTTTTTTATCTATGTATGTATACAGAGATAATTAGGTTTAGTTAGTTAGTTAGTTAATTATGTTTAAACTGTCAAACTGACAACTTTCGATAGTCAGAAGATGCTTTAAATATAGTGACCACTCTACACAAACGTAGATATTCGACATTTAAACTTTATTGTAAAAAATATGAATGGGTACATTTATCTTAATTTGTAATAAGATTTTAAACTTCGTGACCTGTTAAAAGAAACATAATTTTATAGTTCTTTTGGAAGAATGGTTAACTTACTGTGGTAATAAAAATACTTTGAAATGTCTACTTAAACTATTTTTACTAATAAAGAATATTTATGACTCTTCGTTTATTTTTTCAATAGAATGTTAACATATTGCACAACACTGACCGTAAGTACTATCTATGGCTGCAAAATCCAGAAATTTTATATTTGCATTAATCGGTTAAGTTAAGTTAAAATGGAAAGTGATCTGCATCAGACCACTTATCATTTTTTTGTTATAATAATAATATATTTTCAACATCAGAAACAAGTTTTACGGAATAACTGGCCATGGCCTCGGTATAAAAAGAAAAAATAGTTTAAAGAGAATTTTTTTAAATTTTATTTCATCGAATTTTTCAAAATTTTATTCCTTACACTTTTTTCGCAGCCTACGCTAGAGATGTCATCTTGTGTCAAGATGCAATCTGTTTCATTTGTCGGGATGTCGTGTAAATGAAAAGGACGTAGAAGTATAAGGAATACGAAGGAAGGAATACACAAAAACCGTTATCAATCAATGCAGTGACGCACCCAAAGGCCTCTGGCACCCCCAAAAAAGGTTGCAAAATCATTTTCTATTCAAAATAGATTATAGATGTCTCATAGAGACGAAGTTATTTTTTATATGGGAAAGTAGGTATGGAAGTCTATTTTTTGGGTGTTTTATACGGCTTACGACCTATCGTACGGCCGGCTTAAGTGATCACTTTGCTCAATGTAACGTCCACCAATTTCATCTATCAATCTATAAATTGTCTATAATCAATCTATAAATCTATCAATCTATAAATTGTTTGGAAGTTAACTTTAACTTTGCTTTCCTTGTTAACTTTGCTTTTCTTGTTCCACATGTTTTTACCACCCTTCATGGTTAAAAAAATTTCATTCCCACAAACCAATACAGATGACACCGTTGGCGTTGGTATGAGATATCTATTTTTTTACTAGAGTTGTTTGAGACAATATACTTTTTATTTATATATGACATTCATTAGAATTATTAGCACTTAACACATGAATATGCCTGAGAATAAATTTTTAAAAAAAAATAGCGCCTTTTTAGACCATTTTTTATATATTTCGTCTCAACGAGACATCTATAATATATCTAGATTAATGATCCCCTGGGGATAATCCAATATTGTGTTTTTTAAAAAATTAACATTTTCAAAATATTAATTTTCAACATTTTACAACCAATTCAAGAGCTAACAATACACAAATAAGATTTAATAGCATAATTGAATTGGGCTTGAATGGATCGAATGAACTCGTATCCCAGTAGGCATGACACTGATTTCCTACGTCGATGGTTTCGGGTTCGATTCCCGGTGGGATCATAGTAAATCTAAGTGATTTTCTTATGCCTTCGTGTTTTTGTAATGTAACGTCTTCAATAATTGGGTCTCTTAGCCTTTTGAAGTGTAAAAATAAAATAAAAATTACAAAAGAATAAACTGGCTTTGTCATACAAGTATGCACGTAGAAAGTGATGAATTTAAGATCGTAATTAATTCTAGAGCTTTGTGAAAATAAATAAAAGTGCTTTTTTTACTCAATCATGTAAAAAAATATATATTGAATTGGTTGAAAAAAATTATTTTCGCGGCCTAGCTCCTCCTGTAATTGGACGTAGTTATGCAGAAAGCATCCAACTTAAAAAACATACATCTGAGAAAATAGCTTCTGAACATTTGAAAGTACAAAAACCTAATACGTTCATATTTAATTTATCATTGCATATTTTTTGCACAGGGCTCATTGTATAAATGTTTTTTTTTTGGTTTTTAAGTGTAATTATAAGAAAAATCTTTTATTTACGAAGATATTAAGTATTTTACGGATTGGATTATTTCCACAAAATATCTAAATGTACAAAAACAGTACTAATTTTTTCTATGTGGGTTCTTTATACTATGAATTGATAAAACATTAAGTAAAAAGTATTATCCGAGGCGTAGAAAATGTTCAACCCCCTTAAATGTTTTCTAAAAAAATATTATCGTGTAGTTACAGTAGAATAAATAATTTGCATAATTCGTCCATACCATAAAGATATTTATAACCTATATTTTTGTTTGCCAAGGATTTGTAAATTTGAAATTGAAACCACTTTTTGAGTTGAAGAATTAATTTAACAATGATAGCCGTGATGTGGGTAAGAAAAATATAGAATTTACAAAAAACTATCACTTAGAGCTTGGACGTTTTCAGCACATAAAGATATTGTATTGAGCGATATATAAAACCCACAGATAGCTCATTTTTAGCATTTCGTGTGTTTTGTTTGCTTGGGGTTTGTTTTGATGCTTTCTGCTTAGCTAATTAAATCCTGAGCACGTCACCGATATGAACTGTTAACTGAATGGTGGTCTTCAACAGGTGCACAATGTATCTACAATTCAGTTCAGTGAATGTAATCAACTATCCAATTGCTATCTACGAACGAATTATGTTCGCTTAATCGTTTGCATTCAATGATTCAGTGAATGCGAAAATCATTAGACTACTTTGAATTTGTTTTATACTAATTATTTTTAATCGATTTAATCCTCAAACAATGCGCTACTTACATATTTTTAATAAAATAAATAAGATTGGTGTAGGTACATTCAGTTTTACTGAAAGCACATAAAACCCCACCAACCTCATAATTGTACAAATTCGTGAAAAATGAACTAGGCAAAGGGTAATTATAAGTTGATGCTTTATTATTAAGCTAATTGACTTTGAAAGTAGACGTTTTTTCGAGAACGAACGTTTCTCGAACGAACGAAGGATAATGTCTCTCCCATGTTAATTATTTTCTTCTTCCTATGCTTTCATCACCGCGATACATTAGTGCACATTCATCTCCAGCCTGGCAATTAACCTTAAACAATAGGGAATGACCTTTTCATACCCATTCCCAAATAGCCTTACTAGCCGCTAAAGCGGAGCATACATTACAGATTATTTCATCTGTTTTAACAGTGGTTCATATTACGCATTCAACTCTGATTCTAACCACATAGTCAACACTGATGTGTATATGACAATCCTCCCGATTTGTATACACAACCTCCTGTATTTGGAACAAGAAGTAATGTATTGAAAAATAGCTATGTAGAATCCTTAACATTCACAATGTTTTTAATCACGTGAGTACATTTATTACAAACAACTGTTTACGAAAAATACCATTTACTTTATCAGATAAATACAAACAATTAATCCTCAACATAAAATTATTATCTTTTGTTTTCAAAATTCTTTTTTACTTAAATAATTCTAGAAGAAATCTGACTCTAAATATTTTTAAAGATATGTGTTGAACTTTTTCTACTTAGAAAGTATTGGAAACATTTTTATGATAATTAGTTTTTTTATTTTTTTTATTTATTTAAAAAAAATCCTTGTTTACAAATAAGATACTTAATACTAATTTAACAATAAAACATAAGATAAAACATAATATAAATTACACATTTTTTTGTTTTGTTTAATTTGAGGATTATGCCACTCTACTAGGCTACGCCTGTCCCAGAGTGGCGTTAAAGAGCACAAGTTATAGGTATATTTGTTAAAAAATGACTAATCACAATTTTAAGAGTAAATATTTAAAATAACAATTATTACTTCCTTTCTTTGAACTCGTGGCGTCTGCTTGCTTGCTTAACGAAAAAACTTTGGATCGATTTTTAACCCTTTTCCCGTGATCCAATCGAGCTGAAGTAGACTCGTGGCGACGATCAAGAAGATTATCAAATTTTCGTTAAAAAAAATACTAATTATAGTATAATTTTGGTTTTTCAAATTATTAATGTTTTTTTCATACAAGTTGTATGGAGATTCCGACGCATATGGTAGACACGTAACCCGAAAATGAGAACGGGAGTATTGTAAAAACTTGTTTTTTTTTGGGTTGCTTTTTTGTTATATCCTCAATGCAATAATCATATAAATCATGCAAACAACATTATTTATGTACTAATGATGGATTTGGCGTTTATTGACCTTGTTACATTTTTGAGTTTAATAAGATTTTTTTGTACTACTTATGTTTCGAGAGAAACAGAATATAAGAATTAAGTAGTGAAACAAATATAAAATCTTCCTAATCTCACCTAGAGGCAACTAAGTTGATACTATTTAATGATCAACATTATTTATAATGTGTACTGCATAATTTTTAAACCCATTTTTCATAATCAAAACATTGCTATTACAAGAACGCCGTAGTTTTTCAATATTTTGTTCTTCTCAAGCATCTGAGTGTTAGTCTAATGCTAGTCTAATGGTGTCCACATTATTTATCTCCCTTGAAAATAATTGACCTTTGTAAATTGCCAACAATTTCTTTTGCACTTTACAATATCGGTAAAATGAACCAGTTCAACATTTAGAGTGCTGTAATGTTTATTTTACAATGCTTTTTCGTTCAGTGACAAACTTCTAAGCTTGCATAGTTATGATCCTTAGGTATCATTTCTTTGAGGTTTGCACTGAGCTACCGGGGTAATATCGTAATAAAGGTTTTGAGAATTTTCTATTACTTTGAAAGGTAGTGACGAGACAGAATTCGCGGTAAAATTATATATACTTTGTTCAAATAATTAAATTCAATTTATTCGCTCGTTAAATATCATTGCTTTGTCCTTTCGTAATACTATGCGCCTGTGTCGGATTATTTTCTCGTGACTATTGATTTCATTGGATGAGATTAATAATATACAGGTATTACTTTACAGGTATTGTACCTACATTGGAGACTAATTTTATGATTTAAAAAAACTTCCACAATTAGTTCTACAAAAGAAGAAAAACTACCAATATTTAAGAAAAATTAATGAATTTTATTGTTATTTTGAAATGAGCTTCTGGGATCAAGATACATTATAGATGTCTCATGGAGACGAAGCTTTATTTTTTATATGGGAAAGTAGGTATTGAAGTCTTTTTGAGTGTTCATAGGGCTTACGACTTATTGTACGGCTGCCTTACGTGATCACTTTTTCATCATTTCCACCCATGATAGACTACCACATCTATCAAATTTTTGGATGTCGCATATGTTGATAGATGGTAGTCTATCATGGGTGGAAATGGTGAACGTTATATTGTGTACAGAGATTACTCAAGCCAGCCGTTCGATAGGTCACACCATGAGCACCCAAAAAGACTTCCATGCCTTCTTTCCCTTATAAAAAGTATAGCTTCGTCTCTATGAGACATCTATAATATATCTTAATTAATTATATCCCCTTGGGGATAAAATCCAGTATTGTGTTATTGAAAATTTTGGACATACTCAAAATATTCTGAGCCGAGAGATTCTCAAAATATTCAATATACATGGGTTAAACTCTTGTTTAACCCATGTATATTGAAATTTTCCAAATGGGCTAGATGTATGTAATTATAAATTATTTTATTGTGTCCGCATTCCTGCATTCCGCATCCTGACTTTATAATGTTACCGCAAACGTAAACAAAAACTTTTAGTATTTTTTAATAATTTGAAAATATTTAACTTTCTTCTCGGTATATTATATTTTTTCTGTGTTTTGTATATTTTATTTTTATGAAATTCTACGTTGTTTATCTATTTTATCGAATAATTTTAACACTTTTATACACTAAATGTTATGTATGATTATTGAACTGTATTTTTACAAAATTATGTTTAATAACAACATTTTACTTTTTTGGAAAAATTTGCATCCACGGTCTCACCAGAATGGGACAATATTGATTACGTATTTGCACACATTACGTCAGAGCAATGCAATTTTAAATAAATATATAAAATAATAATAGAATAAAGTATAGAATATAATTTGACTTCCGTATCTTAGAATCCAAAGAGAATAAAAAAGAGAATCTGATCGGTAATAATAAATGTACTTTTACCATAAAATTATTTTGCTCCCAAAATAACTTGAACCCACGTCGTAAATTGGAAGTGCACATTCAAAAATCCTTTAATGTTTTCAGATAACGATTTTATTTTATATCCATTTATTTTATGGTTTTAGATACACTTCTCTCATTCTTTATACTTCTTTATTTGTCAGCCTGGCAGTTATAAAATAATCATACTTTTTATAAGGAGAGGATGATATGAATAGTCCTTATATTCAATGGAGTATAATTTCCTACTCCAATATTCAATTTTTTAATCTCAGCTTTTCTGGTTGTATAGGTACATCTTATTTGGTATGTGCCTACCTACCATATCTTTCAAATGTTCGAATGTATAAAACTAAAATCAATATTAATCACAACACAATCAACAAGTCTTCTGGAAAGGATCGCGTTCGTGGACGGTTTCCTTGAGAAAACCTAAGCCGACGTTTTGGCACGGTAACACGTGCCACTGTCAAGGCTGGCCCCAAAAGTACGGTAGGACCATACATGTCAACGAGTGACCCATGCTTATCGCTGAACTTTCTAGCCGAGGAAAAAGTGTTCACGCGATTGTTTCAGAGCGGCATTTCAAAAGTAATCTGAAACATATTTTACGTATTTATTTTGTCGGTACATTGAATAATATTATTCACCTACTATTTATGTCACTTCTGTAAGATCATAACCCCCCTCGCAATAATATATTGCAGAGTTTTATTACGAAATAAAGTCCGAAGTCATTTTGATATAAAATAAAAGCACCTAATAAAAATATCGTACGTTATCACCAACCTTAACCCTTCGAGTGACGACGCCAACCAACGATCTCACCGTCCCAAGGTACGTAATATACCCTTTCTTCGTACCATCTTTTATTTTTCAGACTATTTTCGTTTATCTAGCAGTAAAATATGGTGACGCCATGAGAGTCGAGATTTCCTTGTCTGAGAAGGGTGATATAATTTTCAACCGATAATGTTCCTATCTTGAAAATGTCACCGTAAAATATATTTTTAAGGATTTTCTTGCACAAAGAAAAAAACTTTCATTTGCTCAGGTCGTTTATAATTTTCGCCGGACTGAAACTTTGTGAAAAAAGGAAAATTATTTCTCTCAATGCAATACACGACCGGGACAAAATAAGCTCCCACGTTTACAAAGTAATATTGAGTGACTAAGTAAGTCTTCTATATACAAATCAATTCTCTTTCAAAAGCTCATTCGGAAGTTCAATTTGTTCGCAAGTCCAACAGCACCACTATTATGCGGTTAACATCCGACGTCACGCAAAACTGGGTTTAACGTTAATCGCACAAAATATAGCTACACTGTAAGGCATACGTAACTTGTTAATAACACCACACGTGACTACTGTAAACATTATTGAAAACGTGGGACCTGCATTCCGCCATGCGGCAGAGACACGATCTAATTTTACACGCTACCGCCAAATTTGAAATTTCGGTCCAATTTCATATTCTCGTTTAAAGTTTGTGAGGCCCGAAGGCGTTTTTCAAATTAATAATCGCTGTCCGGTGACCTGTTTCCAGTATCCGACAAATGACGAGGATGCCCGCCCGCATAGTTGAAGAGTTGAGGATCGAATTGATTTTCAAGATTTTATATGTCCTGTCTTATTTCCCGCTTCTTTCAACTGCATCCGCGTCTCTTTTTAATCCCTTTTCCACAAGTATCCTCTTATCATTCTTCCACTATAAGTAGTGGAACCGATTTAGTGGACCGATTTATTCAGAGAAGTGATTTATAAAATTGGTGCCTCGCCGATTACACCATGCAGATTACGCACCAGCAGACGATTATAGAATAAATAATAACAACACTTACATGTGTTAATAAATATTTCGATATTCCAAAATGTTTATCAACGTAAGTGTTGCTGCCAGTACTTATCACGAAAATCTGTTATATTTTAGTCTGTTCTCTAATATGTAATCCGCACCAAGTCTTCTTGTGTCGACTTAGGTAGAACAGACTAAGAGACGAGAATAATTTGATTTATGACGTGCCGTCCGACCCACATCGCTCTCGGGACACGATACTTTTATTTTACCTTTATTAAGAAAAACCACCATCAAACTCACAAAATTACGTGAAATCGCGCATAAATTTCCATACATTTGTCTGAAAATTTAACACAATGAACCCTGCGCCAATATGATCAGAAATCACCTATTTGGAAGTTAATAACTACAGTACAGTATTTTGTTCCAAAAAGTATGGTGTATGACCGCTTTTTTTAACGAGCTTTTAAAACTGATAAGAAGTACCTATATCCATCGTCAGCATGCTAGTGAAATTAGTTTGACAGTAATAATTAAAAGCATATATTACCTAATGTAGAACTAACCTTAAATATGTTAAGAAACACGCATTACTTACTTTTTAACAACAGTGGCGATCGAAGAATTAGTTATCTTAATATTTATCTGAGATATTAAACCCTAAGTTTAGTTTAGTTAACAGAGGACAATTTTTGATCACGCCGTTAGGACCAGTTATTTATATTATAAAAAACGTTTATTGTTTTTAAATAGCATCAATCCTCATGGGCAATTGTCCAAGAGAATTGATGCTATTTCTATGCGAAAAAGATGCACGATGCCATAAGAAATTCCGCAAAAGATCTCGCGTTAAACCAACTATAAGAAATTAACATGTAGAGGCCTTAAAAATCACGTATATGGATGGATATAAAACACTTGTTTTTGGTTCTTCTTGTTTAACTTACTTGAGAGCATTTCGCCTTATTAATTTCATCATTATCATCTTTAGTAAATTAAACGAGCAGAACTAAAAACAAGCGACATGTGATAAAGAAGTTCTACAAACTTAACTCGGAAACAGTTCACATACCTCGGAAATCTCGTAATAATTTGAATCGAGACAATATTTATGTCTGGACATAGGAGATGTCAAACATATGAATGAAAAAAAAAACGTGAATATTAAATTATGCTTTTGAAAAAATTAATAGATAAATTAGTATAATCTGACATAAAATATCTAAATATTTTGGTTCCGAAAAGCAAATCGGTGATTTCAAGTTTATCGTGAAGAACGTAAAAAATAGATTTATAATTTTTTTTACGATCCTTTATTATACCAAATTTTTCCCAACCACGTTTTTAATTCAATTTTGGGGGATGGATTTTTCATGGATATTGCAGAGACGTGATTTTGTCGGCGCTTTAGGGAAACCAGACGGTCTGATCGCAATTTAATCACTCTGATAAAGGACTATGGCATCACTTTACCAACGTCAGGTTACCATAAATTCAAAATCACCCACGTAAAATATTCCATATAACATTTGGATTTAATAGATCTATTCATATAAATATATCGTGATTTAGCTATTGAAATACATATGTATATTTGAATAAGAACATAATGAAATGCAGACGTGATCACAACAAAAATAGTCATAACCCTACAGTAAAAATCCATATCCACCACTAACATTCCATGAGAAAAACACTGTTAACCAAAAATAATATTTATAATTATATAATCTTGTACTAATTAATCCCATGGTGATAAAGTAATTAATTACCTTATCTAACGCAATCTTTATTATTATTTGATCGAACATAAAATTACAACGGTTTATGCAATTTCTACATTTATATCCCGGATATCTCCAAAGCAGGTACCAATAATATAATAACGTACCAATCAGTCCCACACATTCGAGTAGCTTGTTGGTATTGTGATTAGGTCTCGTGATCCAAAGGTCGCGGGTTCGAACATCACTCCAGACCAGTAAGTCATAGCACAAGCGTTTAGCTTAATTTGTAAATAGTAAGAATATTTATGTGACACGTACTCTGTGTTCGCATCTCTAATTAAAACAAATATATCTAATCAGGTAGATGATCCAGACTTGTGTGCGGATGCAAATTGAGGGTTCTTGGCCGATTATTAAACTTATATTGTAAGTGACTATTAATCTATGCACTACCTTGTACGTAAAGTATCATTATACTTTATCTATACATTACACAATTTAGAAACACTTCGTGTTTCACAAACGCTGTGCCCACTACGTCTGTATACTACGTCACACATCACTTGACTCGATGGTGGTCAATAATTTATCACTCTTGTAATCTCAGTAATCAATTAATTGGCCCGCTTCCAGCCATAAAAAACGTGTTTAAAAGTTAAATTATCACAAATGTTGGTCGGTAGTTTTTTTTAATTATATGGTTATCTGTCCGTTTGTGAAAGCCTATGAATAATAACTATAATAATCGTAAGTTTTATCTTAGTTTTACAAAGTCTTGATTTATTTCCCACCTATTCAATTTATGTTCACCGTCCAACGCATATTAAACAGAATTAACAAATTTAATGTGAAAACACATGCAATAAGATTTATTGAGAGGTGCCTTGTTTAGGTGTCTGAAGTATACGTGGAATACTCGGCAGGGGGTGGGATACAAGTGGTTTGTTAGGGGTGTTATATATCACAAGATAAAAGGCTCAGCTTGCCACTAGGTTAAATACCTCTTAATGGTGTGAGGTATATTAAAGGTGCAATATAATAGTTTGATTCTCGTTTCTTCTTCATGTTTAAAGAAATTTATTAGCGGCCGTTCATTATCATAATATTATACGCATTTTTACATTTTATGAGCACAAAGTATACTTATTTTTATAATATAGAAAATATTGCATCTATCATAACAAGTGATCGCTGTTTGTCCACGTTTTTTTTCTTACTCTGTAATGTATTTATAAATATTTCAATTAGCGTTAATCTTTAACCTCAAGATGTAAAAATAATTTTTAGTGCCTTGTATTTCAAATATTTTTTCTATGGTTTTTTAATAATGTAGGCATTTCTAAATTTATTATTTGTTGACACTTTTATTCATATTATAAAAATATTCGCCTTGCTTTAATATTGTGTAAATGAGATTTTTTGCTTATCCAATTATTATTTTTTTACCTATTTTTGTTTTAACAGTCCTTTTTTTGTTTTTACAGTTTAAATAAAATGCATTTATTCATTCATTTTTACAAACAATTATATTCATAACACTAGCCTCCTGGGCTTCAGTACGTCTTATTTAATCTGTTTTAATGTAATGAAGTAAAAGATGACGAAAGAATTTATCATTGTTGGAAATATACAACACGTGGTGATCTATCCACATAGACTTCATTATCGAATACGATGATATATTTCGTGGTCTATATAATAAATTAATGGTTTTATGTATATTAGTTGGCATCTATAAAAATGAGTATAAAATTGTAGATAAAATAGTTGAAATAAACCCTTTATTTAGGCAAGAGGATTAGGACACAGTGGAAGTGTGCCCCCCTTCTCGTGTATATTTAAAATATATTAATAATGCAGTCATTAAATATTTATTCTTGTAATAGCAAATCCCCTAGTAAACAATACGTATTTTTTACAACAGACATTTATATATTTTTTTTTAAACCGAGTCTCTTTATAAAAAAGTGCGACTCATTACTAAAATAGTATCTATCCTTTTTATTATAATATTCACTTCGACCTATTCATAATTGTTTCAAAATTTACAAGCTCGTAGTAATTGTCTTAAACAAGTCGAACCAGCCGTGGAATCAGTCCGTGTACCTACCAACAAATCTATGCTATACATTTTGGTAGTCTGCAGTCACAACAACCTTTGATTAACAAATGTTTTTTACTTTGTGAAATTTGAGCGTACTAGAAATGGATTAACCTTTATGAATATGGAGTTCTGAAATCGAAGAGCGGAGGATGCGGCAGGCGGGACACAAGAGCGCTTGACTTCATTATCTTCGGACTATCCGCCCCGTGCCGACCCGCCCGTGCCAAACCACCCTGCGACCCCACCCCCACGCAGATCCTCAAATTCGCACTGATAATTTGAGGATTACACCTTTCCGATTCTTCCAATGTACTAGACTGAATGGCCGAATCTCAGTATCCATCATTTAGTATTTCAAAGCTAATTCGGACCAGAGCTGGTTGATCGAAAATCCTCGTGAATCTCTCGGAATATCAAAGTAAACTCAAAACCAACCTGAACGTTGGATCTCAAAAATATTTCATTTAAAGAGATAATCCCCTATTGATAAATAAAAAGGAGAAATAAGTATTTTAATGCCCAATGGTCTTCGCCCGTGCTGGGGCAAACAATTTATATTCTTTGAATTAATTCATGTATTAACCAGATATTAAAAATGACTTTAAACTATTATTACAATATGCCACAAAATAGTCATTGAAAATTTTATAATAATGTTTTATAGATGTATAATGATTAATATGCAAATTTGATTAAATGTGTACTTTTACCTTGTGCGATCTTTATAATGGTTTTGAGATGATATTGATATTTATAAAAGTTAAGAAAATGACAAATATTTTAATTATTAGAGATATTTTAGAAGCGGTAAATAAATTAAATATATATTTTTTTGTTATTACAGTCAACAAGCCTGGAGACTTTTAAATATAATTCTAAATCATCAGATTTAAAACAAAGAGTAAGAATGAAGCAAATTGAAAGCACTTACAAATATATTAATGAATAATGTGAAGAGAAAGGGCACAAGGATTGATCCTTGCGAGACATCAGAAGTTGTCCACTTAGAAAGTTAGCAGTTGATGGTAACTCGTTGTTGTCTATTGGATATGTAGGAGGCGAGCCAGGATACGGGTTACCTTTAATACCATTTAATTAATGGTCTTTTTGAGGAGGATATAGTGATCTACTTTATCGAAAGCTTTCTTAAAGACCATATAGGATTGTGTCTTCAATGGCATTAAATAGGAAAATTGAAAAGAGTAACAAGTTGGAGATCGTCGATTTATTACGGACAAATCCATGTTGCTGTATTATGTTATTTTGAAAAATAGGGAATAGTAAGTTACGAATCAGTTTTTCAAAGACCTTGGCAATGACGAATGATTTCGATATCGGTCTGTAGTTCTCAATATCCTGTTGCGATACGTTCTCGTGAATTGGAGTGACGCATGCCTGCTACCATAATTTCGGAAACCTGCCTTGCTCGCTACGCACATATTGGATAATAACAAATAGAACCTACAGTCATTATATAAAAATGTGGATTCAAATCGTCTAGTGCGGGACCTTTTTGGTGTGGTAAATATTGCTGATAAGAATATCAGATGAGTTGTACTTAAAAAAAATTTTTGAAATGAATTACATAGATGCTTATGCAGTTACAAAAATAGTAACGTATTTTACGTATAAAGTGCTCATTCTAGAAATTCCATATTTTGCCTCTTTCAAGATTCTGATGTTTTTGGTCCAAAGTAACCTCAAATAACGAGACATTCTAAAAAAATAGCTATGTAGGTATATGTAGGTACCATCAATATTTAAATATTTTATATGATATATAATAATTGGGGTTGCTCAAAATTAATACATATTAGATAACGATAATAAATAACGATCCATTAGCTCTATTTATTACTTTGAATTTGTGGAACAAATACATTATGACTCACACTCGTGTGTAACAATGTTTATTAGACAGACAAAATATGTAAATTTTTCAGCATATGTGTATTTTTAATAACAAAGTTAATATGCTCGATGAACATATATTTTGGTCTAATTGTTTCATTTTCCTTTTTTTTCAAAGATTTTTTGGTAAGGTGGGAACACGAGTGACACCAGGGAAGATATAGCTGTTGAATACGTTAGCAGTATGATATGAATAAAAATATATCAGACATCATGTTTAATGCATAAAAAAGTGAAAATCTGTAAAGAAAAGCGCTGTACCATTTGAGTTACTCTCATTTACATACTGGGAAAATAACAGCTAGCCCAAATATTAGCAAGTCATTTTCTTTTTGGGTCAAAACTTGAATATTTTTCTTTGTGGCAACACCGACTTTTTATCTGTGGCGTAAGTTACGCGTTCAACATTTAAATGAGATGCAAAACTTAAGAAAACATTGGCGCGGCTTACGTTGGCCTGATTCATGGTCTGCATTGGTTTTAAAAACATGTCCAAATTTTTGGGTTCCGTATAATAATACTATCTCACTTTTTAAATGATGTGGACAACATTCTTTTATTGAATTTCAACAATTTCAGAGATGTAATCTGGGCGTTGTATGCTGTGAATATGTAATAATATCATAGACTGCGATATACATGACTGCCTGTGATCTTCAGAAACTCTGTTTTGAAGAAAAGATTTACAACAATATGCAGGAAAATATGAATAATTTGGTCATTTTTCTGGAAACGCTTTGAAAAAATTAGTGTTCAATTGGAATATATAAGGACGGAGGGCGACAGGGGTGGATAGCAGGGGTATGCAGTAAGAACAAGAAGCATGACTTTTATCTAAACATATATTTGGGAAAAAAAATCGAAATTAAATATTTATGTGACAGAATACTATGAAATATTGAAATTTGAATAATATATTAATTATCGTGGTAGGATTACGAGATATATCTTTTATTTCGGTTTCTCTTCAAAATATATGCTTAGGAAAAAATCACGCTTCTTGTTCTCACTGCACGCCCCTGATGGATAGACTTTCAACTGCCAAGGTTATCCAAACCCAGATATATATATGTTTGACCTGAATGTCTTTTAAAACTTAGATTTTCATAGGTTTTAGTAAAAATGGTTTAGTAAAAACGTGCGCTCACGTACGCATCATGCAACTTTTTTTTACCCACCACTTCCCTAAGGAAACTACGACACTAATCCACTGTGTTTAACTTATTTCTCTGGCTGCCTTTTCGTGGAGATCGGGTTAGGATTTGTTGCATGCTGAACATGCCGAAACTTACAAGCTTCCATTCTTAATTCATCCATACTTCTATCGAATCTATATTGCACATAAAAAGTCATACTTTCTATAATAATGAAAATCTGTTGTATGATAATATATCTGTTGATGTAAATCTTATAAGATTATTTAATACTTAATAAATTTAATATTTAAATTACTTTTTCCACATAATCATAACAAGTACATTTTATTACTGGAAAATAACTGGAAAGAAAATAACGAGAATAATATTTGTGTTAAATGTGGGAAACTGTAAATCGTATAATGTAGTCATGTTCGGAAAAATTATATAATCCGTTGTAGAATATTAATATTTTGAAAATATCTAATTTCACTGCGTGTTTGTTCGGTCATAATATTGTAACGAGGCTAAAAAGAATTATGCATTCCTGTCACTGGTCACGACATAATCGAATAATTTAGAACGGTCTACGATATTCTACAGCTTTCGGGAAGCATCTGAAACATTCGAGAAACATCTACAAGAATCTAAAAGCCACGAGAATCATCCACTAAACACTCGAAAAAGCTAGAAAGTACAAAGAACCTCGATATATGGATATAAATACGGGCCAGGCCGCGCGCGAAAGTTGTTGTTGAACGCGCTTGACAGACACATGACAGACAAAGCAAAGGTAGCCGCGAGCTGCAGAGGCCAGGATGGCCTACCGTGCGATAATAATCAGCAAGCAAGAAATAAACCGAAGCGAATAATACGTGCGAAAACTGGATGGAATGTTCTAGTGAATATTGAATAAAGTGTTAAAGCGATAATAAAATGTCTATTTACGAGTGATAAATTATGAAATAGTATATTTTAAAGAATAGGGTTAAATTTAAAACCCTTTCCACTCGAAATTTTTTTGGTATGTTATTTTTCGTTTCTTGATAAAATTCCTTAACTTATTGCTGTTTACTTGTACTAATATGATTATGGTTAAATTATATTGAAAACTAAAAAACCCAATATATAAAAAATATTTAGACATCATTTTCTTGCCGCCATAGCAGCGGCTCTCGAGTGATAAGGTTTAATAGTGCTAAGTGACTTTGTACATTCTATAATTAGATAATCAGTAATAAATAAATCTGTAATTAATTTCCAGCGTTTTCGTTCATCCCTCCCGCAGCCACGACACACATGACAATATGTTTATTATAATTAAATTTTAAAAAATTAAAAACTTATTCATTTTCGGTCGTTTGATAACATCTATTGGTTTGCATATAGATGCACACAAAAAATATAAGGCAGTTTTTTCATGTAGTACATCAAGCATTTTGTTCTACGTGTGAACTTTTTAGACAAGAATTATTTTACGAATATGATTATAACATTATAATGGAATATAATAGTTTTTGCGTCTTGTTTTATTGTCAGAATGTGTGTTGTGCATGTAGAATTAAAGCACGTTCATTGCAATTCTGTTTCGCAACTTTGCCATGCACGTGTGGTGAGCTTCTGGCGAACTTTCTGTTCGGTATTAGTTGTGCAGAAGAGTTGGTGCATTCCTACGTACAATACGCGACAATTCACAATCGGAGCGCCGCGGTGAGCTTTCCGACTTCCGACATTCTGGGTCCAACTTTGCGGGCTCGCGTGTGGCGAGCGACACGTAGCGCCAACGTCACGCGAAAATGTAAACCATGTGTTATTTGAAGTGTTTAATATCCGGGAAATATTTAATATGTTTTCTGTAATTTGATGTTACTACCTACATATATATCTCACACATCTTCAAAACCTTCGCTGGCTTAAATCTCCAGAGAGGTTTGAATATAAGTTATGCCTCACAATGTTCGAGGCTTATTCACAACATGGCCCCTCAATACAATACCGACTTTTGCATTCCATTTTCCGCAAATGACAGATAACTAATATTTTGTCAGCATCAACATCTAACACAAGTAGGTTAGTTGAAGTAAATCGCGTCCACAAAACCAATTTCGGTGACCGTGCATTCGCGGTGGCTGAACCAAAGTTATGGTATAAACTCCCTAATAAACTGAGACAAACTGACAGCTTACCACAGTTCAAAAAACAACTAAAGACGCACTTATTTAGACAATCATATAAAAACGTATAGAATCAGACCGTTACAACACAACCTAATGCTTTCCACTCCTAGTAAGTATGCACTCCGCGAAAGCATTTGATTCTTCTTGGCACTCCCAACTATTACAGTTTTAAACGTTAATTATATTTTTTGCATGTTATCTAGTAAATAAGTAATAGTAAAAACTTTTTGTGGCCAGTAAGTTGTGATGTCTTTTTTTGTGTGAAACACCCTTGAGGTGAATACTCACGAAAATGGCGCTATATAAATGATCCAATTATTATTATTATCAAAATTTGGTCCAATTAGGTAAAATAGAAAGAGTTGGCTAGGGCCCTATTTTATTTTCCTTATGGCTCTACCGGGATAGAATACCGGAGAACGATTCCTGATTTTTAAATAAAATTGAATGTAATGTATTTGGAATACTTTTAATATTATCTTTTTGAAAAAAAAAAAAAAGTAAGTGGAGTATTTATCCCTTAATACTGTCTAAATTTCCAAATATATTTATATTAATATTATATTTACTCTTTCCAAGGTTAGTTTTTAAAATTGCAAAATCACCTGTATTGAAATATAAAACCCTTGTTTTTTATTCTATTTACTTAATTTATTTGAGACGCGTTTCGCGTTATATGGCAAAAGTAAATATCACAGTTAAAGAAATTGATAGCTAATTTTAGTCATATATTTAAAATACACTATGCAAATCTGTCTAAGCGATATGTCTTTTTGAAATTATTCTTAAATGTGTTTATATTGAACAGCTAATTTTTTTGTGTCAATATTGTCACATAATGTATAAATGAAAAGAAGTCAAGAATAATTTAATGTATGGCCATAGTAGTACCGTGCGATGCAATATTATTCAGGCACATAAAAAATAAAAATAAAAGGGAAGAAACAGTAGAGAAATTTTAAAGAAAATGTCTTTCCATTTTATAGGAGGCTAAGTAGCTTTTAAAGCTACTTACAATGGTTGCATTTTTATTGTTATTTTCAAAGAAACATTATATTCTTATAAATAAATTACGCAACCTATATACGTGGGAAAGGGAAACGGAGATAAGTTAGTAATTAATTTAGTTTGAATATCCATTATCTACACACATTTAAAGTGCAAGAATCCAACTATATGTACCTTCAAATTCTATTATAAATTTGTAGAAGATTTTAAATATCGAGTCATTTATATTAAACACAAGATTTGTATGACGAATTTGAAAGGTGTATATTATGTACGAAGAGGTCCCGTGCTTCCTTCTGTGTTTGACGTGTGAAGTGTCGCGTTTTTTGTATATGAGTTCTTTATTTTTTTTTAAATTCTAACAGCATATTTGATATAGGCAAAACAAAATATATGAGAAACAAAAAGATTTATCCATCAAATGAATTACATAAATCCATTGTATTAACAAGGGCGAATTGTTTTGTATAATTGTTTTGATTGAAATCCTCCGGCTTATGGAAAAAGACCGAGAAGTGCTGCGAACTATCAATATAAGAAAGCTGGGGTATCTCTGACATATTACGAGAGGACCAAAATATAATCAGAACCAAGGGTAAATAAGTGGTAAAAGAAGCGTAGGAAGAAGCCTCATCTCATGGCTGCGTAACTTGAGGGACTGGTATAAGTGTAACTCGACTCAGTTGTTCCGTACGGCGGCGGCGGTAAATAAAAGTCGTAATCGCCAGAATGATCGTCGACCTCAGATAGGAAATGGCACCATAAGAAGAAGAAGTCCAAAGCTACTTATGCTTTGAACTGCATTTATTCATAGTCCGCCCGGCGTGACATAGGCTTCTCATACCAGGGGGTTCTGGGTTCGATTCCCGGTAACTGCACAATATCTACGCAATTTTCTCAAGCATGGATGTCTTTATATTGTGTCTCCATAGTAAATGGGCCCAATGGCCAGTCGCAGCGTTAAATATTCAAATTCCACAAACCGCAGAAACTTTAGAAAATTTTGCGAAAGTCAACTATGATTTATTTACAATATTTTTTAGTAATAATACATACTTTCTCATATTTCTGATAGTTTCTGTGAGATATCTTTAATTTATCTTAATTTGTAATTTTATTTATTTATTTTAAAACCCATTCTTTTAGTCAACGATAATGATTCGCTGATTATCTTGTAAATAATTACAATAGTGTACAAAACATTGCTTCAAATATATGTAGCGTTGAAAGCAAGCATGTTAGTTGGAAAACTTTTGTTGTTGGTATTATAATAAATTAGATAGAGGAGTGGGTAGCCCTGTTCCCCTGTGCTGTGCGTTCGTAAGTAACGCTAATCGCGTCAGGCGCAGTCACAAGTGGCAAATACTAACGACATCTATAGGTGCAAAGTGGCAATCGCGTGTCGGCCGTGGAATGCTTTATGATGAAGTACATCGATTTATTAAATGTTCTGCATCAGACAGTGTGTACTTGGAGATGCGTTTGGTTAAGGAGTAACTGCTTAGATTTCATTTTATATGTGTTAATACGTTGTATGTTTGACAGTAAGAAAGATTTATGATGAATTATAAAATTACATGAAAAAAATATTATTTTTTGAAAATTTCGGACAAAAAATGTTTTCTTCACTCTCCAAATAAAAGGTGGGTGCTTACGATAATGATATATGTAAATGGAGAAAAAGCACCCACGCTTTTATTTGTAAAGTTAAGCAGAATTTTTTTAAATATGCGTGTTATTTTTTTTTTCATGTACCCACCTTATATAATTTCCTACTTTTTAGTTTTAATATCACCCAGCATGCAAAATTACCTAATTTCCCAAATCAAACTTTGATAATTTGATAATTAAATCATGCATTGTCATGTGTGCAAATTTTCAACACGATTGGATGTTGCGAAGTGGGTGAAATATCGATTAAAAGTTGCCATGCAGATAAAAAGACAAACAGAAACAATCAAACAAGTGAAGCTAATATAAGCGTGGTAAAGTACCAAAGTTGTATAAGTAACAAAAATTTCACTTTTACTCACAGACACGCCAGTTCAATTAATTGTTGAATATCAGATTGCCTATGAAAACGTGTGATTTGAATACTAAATCGAGTTTTTCCTAACCTTACCCTAGTACCATTAATTTTTTTTATTGTTAATTATATTTATTTCTCTGAGTGCTGTGAAACATTGTTTTGTTTTGTAATTAGGGTTATTTTCATCACTGCGTAAATTAAGTATTTTACTAAACCCTCTTTTTTACTTCACCTGAAAATACAGGGATGTGTGTAAATCTAATAACATAAAAAATAAAAGTATTACAGCAAGTTTTGTCGCACCATTTAATGATAATCCAGCCCCTTCACTTTTCTCATTTACATCGTATGAAGATTTGCGGAATTCACGATAGATAAATAAGGTCAGATAAACCTTGTGAAAAGATTGTGGTGTTCAGACTTTTTATACTTCAATAATTAACAAGTTGGCACGAGAAGAAGAAAGTGAACAAGATAAGTATGGTACGCCAGGACAGAAGAATGTAGCGTTATATCCTCGCCGCGGGAAAATGATTATTATGATGTAATAATAAAATGATACCCACGCATGAGTTATAAGTAAAATTTCTGGCACCAAAAAGGGAAAAGTAATATATACTCTAGAAGTACTTTAATATTTTACCTTTTTCGGATACAAAGTTGAACACGTGTATTACATAGTTCTAAGCCGATATGATAAATATAAATCTAATAAATTATTCTGTCAGAGCGAATATTGTGAATACTTTTTCAAACCTTCATTTTTTAACACTTCACAAAAATCACGTTTCAATGTGTCAGTCATGCCTCGTTACGTCTGTCAGAGAAACGACCTTAATACGGTGTCCATCACGTAACGTTATGAATATAATGAAGATGGCATGCGTGCCGTTTCTCTGACGATTTCTCAGAATTAAAAACGTATTAAGACACTGAAAAAGATAGGAAATCGTATATAAATTTGGAAAAGAAGATAGAAAACACGCGAAGAAATGGTTTTTCAGATAGTAGTAGTGATTAAAAAATAGAAAGCGTTTAAACTTGCTGCTTTGTGTTGGCAGAGATCCTATGTTTATGTATTCCGTGGACCACGTAGGTACTCAAAAGTCGCAGAACGCCTTTGATTAATTTGAAAAAAGTTTCATTTTAAAAACGTGGCAACTTCTTTGAATGTTTAATGAAAATCAAACATCAATTAATTTGAAAATAATTATGAATTATAATTAATTACGTAGATATTTTTTTTCTAAAAAAAAATTACTCTGGGATGTTCAAACATATTATTCTCTATAGAATTAGGTAAAACTACGTGTACCTACACGTGGATGAAACTGTTCTCGAGACTTTGTATTTTATAGGCAGATCACAAAAACTATCCTATTCATTTTACTGAAAATATCCGAGACGGTGTATCAATGTCTCATCCGTGTTTACACAAGGTATCATAACAATTGAATTTAAAATGGAATCATAAGACTATTGAAAAGGCATAATAATATTATTAGTTTTAATTCTTTCTTTTTACTTTGCTTAGGACGTTCGCTAAATTTGGGTAATCGGTCATACTCGTATAAGACTTCGTACAATTTAGAGTGGCATCCACCATTCGAATTGAATTTGTCACAGAGCTTATGCAGGTATCTTTATCACCATCACCATCAGTCTGTATCCATACACTGTTGAATATAGGTCCTTACTTATGTTGGCCAGTCTCTTCTGCCTTCTGTTCGTCTCATCTTATTCTTATCTGGGGTCATCAATAATTTCTTCCCGCCACGATTAGCCATTCTTCTGCAGACTATAGGTGAACTTCAAAGACTAGTACTACCCTACTACAAATTTGCGTGTACCCACTACGATATTTTTACTGTGTAGTCAAGCATCATCACTTTTTGGCACTGCGTGTTATCTGAGTCTAAGCTGCCTGCATACAGTTTCTCAAAGTATCTTTAGCTGCATCTTTATTCACCATATCCGCCCGCATCATTGTCGGGGTTCTTGTGATCGAGTTGCCCCGAGGTTCCTTTGAAAACTTTGTGGAAAGTCCCAGGCCCGATACTTAGATGATTCAAAAGTTAAGATACACCTTAAATTTTTTATTTTGTACTGAAAATTACGCTTTTAAGGCGTACCTTAACCTTTAAATCATCTCAGTATTGACGCTGAATTCGGGCCCTAGAGTGTTCGCTTTCCCAACATGACCAGTTCAACCCAACTCCTCTATCACGCGACAATCACTTCTTCTTTTTCTCTTTCGGCTATTTAGACATCTCGCAAATCTCTTAGTTGGGCCGAATAGCCCGTCGGCTATTAACCATAACTAGTCCAAGTATTGAACAGAGAAATTTTTAGTAGATATAATAACTATATTGCATTTAAATTAAATTGATTCATTTATATCGTGGAGTATATAAGCATATGTAAACAAGCAAATATTAAACATATATAAAATCATTCACATCAAAGGTGTAGGAGAATCCTGCTTCAGAATACGGAAGACATGGAACAGATCAATATCCAGAGTAATATTGTTCAGCATAGCAGTAGCTCTTCCAACAGGCATAACCATTGGCAGGTTGGTCCGGTATATTGGAATGTGAAACAAACTAACGTTGTCTTAGGTAATTATTGGGAACCTTATACAAACCTTTATCGGGAAATTATACAAACCAATGCTCCGCATAATTTCAGGATTATCGATCATACCGCGCAACAATCGATAAAAATGCGTAATCAGATACACATTCCTTCTAGTCTCTAAACTATTGTAGCCAATCTGGAGGAACTCGGTTGGGTAAAGCCAAGGATAATGGCCGTACTCTCTCATGTGGAGATATCTTAGAAACTTTTTTTTGTACTTTCTCTACCATAAGTGAGTGCTTAAGCTCATGTGGCCCCCAAATTATCGAGCCACTCTCGAGTCTACTTCGCACCAAGGAGTTATAAAGAATTCTCAGTACGCGGGTATTTTCGAAAACCCTGGCTGTACGCAGAACAAATCCTAATATTTTCAATTCGTTACCACTGACTGCCTCTATGTGATCGTGAAATGACAGGTTGCTCAGAAATCTAATGCCGAGACCTTAACATTCGACGTTCGTGTTAGATTTTGGTCGTTCATTTTGTAGCGATAGAATAGAGTCTTTTGGGCCCTAGTGAAAGATGTAACCGAACACTTGGAAACATTAAACATACGATTATTTCGCCTTCCCCATTCACATGTATTAGATTTATCTGCTTGGAGAAGATGAAAATCGTCCAAAACCTTTAAAAAAAGCTTCAAGTCATCCGCGAATAACAGAAAGCGCGAGTTTAAAATTACATTTTTAATATTATTGATAAAAATTGATAAAAATAGAAAACAACAATGGACCCAGGTTGGGGCCTTTCGGGACACCCGAGAAAGTATGGAAAGTATACTCTGATGCGAATAAACCATAGGATACGAGAATTGATTTCTATTTTGGAGGTAGCTTACCATTAATTTTACTAAACCGTCCGAGAAACCGATCTCATACAGCCTTTTTAATAATACATCATGGTTGACTGTATCAAAAGCCTTGGCAAAATCATACATATTTATATCGGGGATATGAGGTATGGGGGTGGTATGGTCAAGGAAAGGACAAAGTATCCTTGTTTTGCGCAAGGTCCTTAACATTGGAAAATTTGGTTTAGATCGGTTAACGATTGTATATAGGTAATAGACAGACATGTCAATTTATGCTTCGTAACAATTAACCTGGCTTTTAACCTACGATGGTTTACATTCAGTTTAAGTTAATTGGATAATAAATTACGTAGAAATATGTAAATATCTACTTATTAAGATTTATGGGTGATTAATGACGTTTTCCGCGTCATGATCCGCGCTTCCAGTAAAAGTGAAGCTAAACGTAAAACCTCTAATTGAATTGACAGCGGACTCTCTTTTAATAATTATAATATATCCTTTAAGTTATTTTTAATTAACTCGTGAACTATCAATATTGTATATTATTTTTGCGCCCTTTTTTCACATAAAAGTTACACGTTCTAAATTATTTATTGTTCAAATCATTTCAAAGAAATTTAAAAAAATTTAATGTGCGACTGTTTTCTAGTTTCAAACCTAACAATAACTGTTTTAACGAAATAAGTTTCCATTGTTAGAAACATCGCGGTGAATTTTCAGACTAGACCAGAATTAGATTGGAGTACCTATGTTTCTACTGCTAGAAACATCATAAAGTTGTAAATTTGATGGTTGTAACTATGTACGTCGAAAATAAAACGCTTACCAATATTGATGTACAATGTGAAGTACGAAATAACGACGAAATTTGTTATAATTATTAATTACTCTTAAAATAAACAATTGTAAACAGAAGAACTGAAAATATTCCGAAAGTTCCTTAATTATTCTTTACGTCGTAATTATTCAGATATCTATTTTCCGATAAATCTTTAGCAGTTCTTCATAATGACAAATATATTATACATATAGTAGATAAATCAATCAAATTAAACATACTGCTTGTCATTATGCTCTGCTTCAATTCAGTGAGTAATTAAATACTAGGAAATTTATTATATTATCTACTTTACATGGTCTTTGACTTGTCTTAATTATTTTGTAATAAATACGAAAAAGAAAAGATCAAAAGAACTATTTTCTAAGTAAAAATCTTTATATAAATTGTTAAAATCCTTTAAGCTTATTTCTTCAACTAAATTCTAATGATATTTATTGTACAAGTCAAGAAGTTTTCATTTAATTTAGAAAAATAATTCTAAGAAATCAAATCAAAATTCAATATTTGACTCAATTCTTCCATATCTAATAATGAACTTTTTTGATTTAATTAAATTAAGAACAAATACTTGTGTCAAACAAGATTAAAACATTAAAATTATTTATTTTATTTATACAATTCCCACCGATACATTATTGATATAAACACACAAAAGCGTTTTTTTAACATTACATGAATGAAATTTTTTTGAGACCGCAATGCTGTACTGTAAGTAAGAACTAACCAAATATAATGTAAATGCATATTCAAATGTCTTGAAAAGATGACCAAAAATTCATTTTAATTTCAATAATAATATAATTTGTCTGGTTTTTCTTTTTAGTACTCCAAATATTCACTGACACCGAAACGAAAAAATTCGTTGTATAGGTACTTAACTTATGATTCAATGTTCATAATACTTCGCCTAAATTATATTCACTGATCTCACAGACCTCTCGAATTACAGGGATTAGAGTAAAGATCCTAATGCGTTTCATATTACCCTTAAATAATGTCATCGATCTTAGCATTCCTTAAGACCACAAATCAACTTAATCCGCTTTGTACCCTACCAGCGGCCGTCTTCTCTTTGCATCTCTCCAGCTTTTTTATAATCCTCTTCAATTCACAAAATTTAATCTTTTTTTTGTAAAATGGAATATTTTGATTTGAAATAAAAAAATTCTGAAAAATCTACACAATTTCAAAATAATTGAAAAACCCCGAAATTATATCTGATACTTATCTAAGTCGTCTAAATATGATCTTTTTTTACTGTACATATCAACCACTTTTTAAGTAACGTTGAAGTTTAAATTAAGTATTTGAGCTCAGGCTGTTAACAGCACCATTTAGCATAGCGTAGAGTCTTAGTAGCGTTAGTGAAGGACTTTGTTACGTGGAGAATTGCTTTTTTTTGCTTTTTAAACGTCATATTTTTGTTTATAAAATTATAATACATCTGGTAGCGTTAGTTACGGAAATTGTTGCGTAGAGATTTATGTATTTTGATGATTTTGTTTTTTTTTAATTAATGATGAATAAAATATAATATTTAAGTGTGTTTTTTTTATTTATTTATATAATTCATATAATCCTTCCACGATTAATTCGTGGTAATAAGCATATAGGGAAACTCACACTAGCATAAAACATCAATGTCATTTTACAGTACTTATTAAGTGAATACGAATGTAATTGTAAATGGAGCGATTTAAAATTTTATCACTTGATATTTAAAAAAAAAGATTCTCATCTTATAAAATTACTTCATGCATAAATATTAACAAACTATTTTATGCGTAGATAGAAAATATTATGTCATACTCGTGTATCGAATATGTATATTTTTTGTTGCTTAAAACTACACAGTTACTTTGATATATTATATACTATTTAATGAAATAACCCTATGTGTATGTCTAGACTCTAGACGATAATTTTATATCATTCTGTAGGTATATCAAAAAATGTTATGAAGAGATATAGATTGATAATTCATCTCGAGACACCTCTCAAAGTAGACCATTAGAAAATAAAAATCGGACGTGTCGAATTTCATTAGTGGACCCTCTTCTTGTACTCTTTGAGTGGACTCTGTTAGAAGATCGCTCAAAGAGGCCGCAAAGTGACCTTCTGAATGGATCTTTCGGACCTCCTGCGTGCTTTGTGGAGACCATAGATTGACAGTAAAAGGGTTGCCATAGAAGATAATTGAATCAAATTCTTTTTTCAAAATTTATCTCCATAATTTACCGCCACATCCTTTTGCAACGTTTTTTATTTTCATTTTAAATTCTGGTATGCTTTTAACATTATCCCGGTACAGCGCTAGATATTTTTCCTTTTTATTCGTAGTAGGTACACAGTATTTGACCATCTGGTCTCTAATTAAACTCGACAAAGAAATAAAACGGACTTTATTCCATAACACTTTCAGGATATTTTTATTTGTGATAAAATATAATTTAATTCAAAGAATATAAAAAGTATGTTTGAGTTTTATTCATTTTTCCCTAATTAATAAGAGGAAGAGAAAAATTAATTGTACATGGTATGTGAACGCTGAGTTAAATATTGTGTGCTTTTTAAATACTGAAATATAGATCGTTTTTGTATGAAATGAAATATTCGTTTGATACGAATATTTATCTAAAAATAAATCAACCGAAACTTCAAATATTTTTTGAATTCCTTGCAGTAAATTGCAATACATGCATCTATACCTATAAAATTCAATATCTGTCTTTCTCTATACAAATTTACACTTTTTTTCCGATTCAAATTTTGCATACTTATACTTTAGGACCCGGCTTATTCTTTAGGACTAGGCGGGTAACATAGACGACATTCCCCCAATATTCTTTTACCGCTTCCTCTCCCCCAGATATATTTTCGATGCAAATCTGTACCGTTTGACCGATCGGATTCAAATTTGGAAACTAACTCTTTAGGACCCGGCAGGTAACACAACTGACATTTCCCCCCTCCCCTTTAACCTTTTCCCCTCCTCCTGATATATTTTCAATGTAAATTTGTATCGTTCGATATCCATCCCAGCCTAGAGTAAATGGTAATATTGTTTTTATTACAGACTTTGGAAAACAATGGCACCTTTGTGTTCCCCCACATACTTAATTTTAACTAAATCCTTATCTCGAGCAACGCCGGGTACGAACAGCTAGTATACAATAAAATTATTTAGATATAACTAAAAAAAATACCATCTTTAGGCCAGGTGATTGGGACACAGTGGAAGCATGTCCCCCCTCGCTTATTTTAAGTGAAGTGAGCTAAATTAACACATATTTTAAGTGATATCCTTTCTTTGGTCTAGGAAGTATCTTTTATCGGGAAGTCTGGGGTCCTCAATGAAAATTCTTCTAGATTTTATCTAGATTGTCCTCTAGAACTAGATTGTTCCGTAAAAATACAACAATATCGGTTCAAGGTACATAAATTGTGGTCCGATTAGCTCTCCAAGTACGTGCTTTCGTTATTGCTTTGGTAATAGCGCGCCCCGCATGGTGCGTCCCTTTTATCCTAATTTCCCTCTCTATCTCCCGTCTCTTTCGTCGCTCAGTCAGACGTTCATCCAGATACAGTACACATTTATAATGCAGTTAAAATATTTATTCTTAATATTATTTATTTATTAAATGCGCCTTTTTGTAAAAAAAAAAAAAAACGTGCGACTTATTTACTGAGACATTATACTTATATTAGTTTGTATTTAAACGTTTGACCTTTTCATAATTTTTTACAAGCACGTAGAAATTTTTTAAAAGTTTTTTAAATTCATAAGTCAAACATATTTTAACCAGCCGTGGAACCAGGTTCTATACTAATAAATTTACGCTAGTTTATGTCTAGATATTTTGGTGGTCCGTGAGTATTTACTTATTTACGATTAATTGCACATGATAATTGATCATGCACTTTCTATAAAGTTTTATACGTATTTATGAAACAAATATTTTCTAATATTTATATCTCACGTTAACCACCCTCGATTTTCGCTTGCATAAATAATTTATATTGGTTTAAAATATAATTTAAAATATAAATAAACAATTTGTTAAATTGGTTTTAAATTAAGTAAGTTAAATATCAGTTTGTTTTAATCTCTATTTTTAATTTCTATTCATATCTTTCGTATCAAGTATGATCTAATCACATCTAATCTATATATCTTCATTGATTATGAAATCAAAACTAGCGTGATTTCCTTGTTGACTTGCATTATTGACTACATATGATTTCATAACATACGTATATTCAGTATATTTCATAACATATGTATCAATTAATAAGTTTGAGGAGGCAAGGTCTCACGACACATTATAATTCGGATATATTTTAGTAAAAATATTCCATTCGTTTTTTTTTTTCAAAATACATGCTTTCGTAAATGTCAGGCTTTAATGTTCTCACTGCATAATTTACTAAATAATCGTGTTTTGCCGTGTTTTATTATTTGGAATAACAAGTTTTAGAAGAACAATTTGGAAGAACATAAGATGAAAAATATTCCATAGTAATTCTATCAGCGGGTTCTAAATATTGAATTTCGCTAATCCACTATTTACACCAGTTGCCAGACTTTTCGAAACTTTGTTGATGTAAAAGGAGCGTGAAATTCGTTTAAAAATTACCGAGGGTCTCCATACAAAACTCGCATTCTCAAAACTTTTCCGTTCTGTTCGCTCCCAGGCAAATTTACAGTTATTTCCTCCCTACATTTTTGGCCATCGCCTTCTTTAACTTTGTTAGCGATTCAAAGCTCTCCCTTAAATTTCGCTTTTTCATTTCAATGCTATTGCTTATTTATCTGTCAACCATCCTGATTTCGAATGTCTGGCTGTCCGTAACTCGCTGGAATTAGGCTGAAATTACAACAACAACCTCAATCAGCGCGCGGCTCATGTTACACGCAATTCGTTATTAATTATTTTTATTTCTCATGATTTTTCACGGGTTAGTGTTTATATTAATAACGGTGACTGATATTAACGATTTCGATATCCAGTGATAGCGAAGGACGCACAGTAGTAATGGTATTTGTAACCGTTATTTGAGATTTGTATCTGATTGTATCGATACTTGGCAACTGACTTGACGGGCAACTATCGGACAACAGTTATATCTCAGTTACCACTCATCGATACAATCAGTCACAAATTTCAAATAAACAGTACCACGTGTCACCGGTTAAAATAACAGTTTGATCATCTATAACGCACAGTTATATTATATCTTTGGTATTGGTAGCTGTTAAAGTGATATGCCTCCGTAATCTCAGGACTATAATATTTTAATAATTTATTATTGCTATCCCGACACGAAATACTTTTTTATGTACGCGTAAATTTTCCGTGAGCAATATTAAGACATCTGTCAAATGTCGATATTTGTATCGCCGTAGCGGAAATATTGTGAATATTTTGACGCTTTGGTTGAAGAATTTAGTAGATGTGTGTGTGTGAAACAAACTTATTCCTACCAACTTTTAAAATAATATTTGTGTTTATTTTATATATTATTTATTATTCATCACGTCAAAATTGACGAAGTGTAAATGTTGTACAATAACGATCAATACATGATTGTTATGATAGCGCAAACTAGTGAGAATATACTCTATTAAATGACGTATTTCGATAATCGTATAGCGAGAAATACTTTGAATGTAACAATCGTGAAAAGATTATTGTAATTTGTATCATATAACAACGTAAGAATTATATTGGTATGATTTTTTTTAGCGAAATTTAAAACAAATTAAATTTTAATAATTATTATTAATGAAATTTAAAATGAATTAAATTTTAATAAATGTTATTGTTCATGAAATTTAAAATAAATTCTATTTTAATAAATATCATTATTAAGTTCTGCGGGTTAACTATTTTTAGTGTGACAGCTGTTTCGGCTTTCAAGACCATTATCAAACAGTGGATGTACCACGTATAATCGACTTATTTATACAATTTTAAGTTACTCTTTCCCCTTTAGAGTAATTAGATATTTGTGGTGAAGCCCTATATTAATGTTCGTTTTTTCCCGGGCACTTGTCATTAAAGGTGCCTCGGTTTACAAAATTCTATGTTATGCTTAGTTATCAAAATTCCCCGTTTTCTGTAAATGATTCTCTTTAGTTGTTATTTATAAATATTATTTTAATTTATGGCCTTGATTTTGGGTTTTTAAACATATTGAGAAGTGGAGAGAAAATAATTTTTTTGTTGACTATTTAAAAGTTTTGTTTATACGTGGTATATCCACTGTTTGATAATGGCCTTGAAAGCCGAAACAGCTGTCACACTAAAAATAGTTAACCCACAGAACTTAATAATAATATTTTTTAAATTTAATTTATTTGAAATCTCATTTATTAAAATTTAATTCATTCTAAATTTCATTAATAATAATTATTAAAATTATATATTGTAATATTAACACGTCTTTAAATATCTCTATATACATTTATTTGCATGTATGTGTTATATGTTATTAAAAAATACAGTTTTCTATCACACCTGTGACGTTCTCCTGTTTCATACTCAAGTAGTTTATACTTTCTTGGTACTGTAAAAAATTTTTTAAAAAATCCATCAAAATCAAATAATGTGTATGATGTATCATATTTCGTAAAATATTATGTAAACTTAAATTTTAAAAGTAAAAATAAATGAAATCTTAATACGAAAGTAAAAAAATGCCAAAAACATAATATGGATAATGTTCTGCAACAATATATAAGCCAAAAAACTGAGATATCAAACATAATAATTCCGTTGTTTATCTGTCTGTCCGTCCATCAATAATTATCTCAAATAATTAAAACTTTAGATAATTAGAGTGTGACACCCAATCAGCGCGCTGCATACGTTGCGCGGTCGCGCAAGGCAAGACGTTATTATTATTTCACGTTTTTTTTCACGGGTGTATGTATGGCTAGTATATAAATGTAATGTTAAATGTGTTTATAAAAATGCATCACAAAAGTTTCGTATTCGTAAAATGAACGGCTTGTGCCGATCGCAATTTGGTGCTACTTGAGCTGAACTTGTTGATTTAATCAGCTGAAATGAAAATGGTACTGTTTAATCAGCGGGACAATACGGCACTTTTGTTGTGTTAATTGGGATTGGAGCCTTATAAAGTAACTCGAAACACAAGAAGTGCAATACCTTACGAATCCTTTTACAGTTTATTCATTCGCAACGATCTCGCCAGTATTACGTTCACAAACCTTTATGCGATGGCTATCCGTATAATTATTTTAAGTGTTGCCATAGAAAAGCCACCAATACGCCGCCTCCGCGTTGCGCAATGGCAATTATTTGATTTAATCAATCACCCACCATATGGTTTTGTCGTGTTATGAGTGCGGCTGCCCGTTATTATATACTTGATTAAATAATTCTCTGTTGGATTATAAGGATTAAGTTAATCAGAAAACTAATTTCTATCAGTTTTTTTCCAAATATATCAATTTGTGTGAATATTCGTACGTACTACATCCGAATATTTGAAAATTGATATGTAATCCCATTTTAATGTTATTAGTACTAAGAACCTAAGACATATCCTACAGCACGCAGCTATTTAAGAGATAAACAGCAAGAAAGAAATCAATTTCAATGAAGTACTATTGTTTTTTTCTCGGTGAATAAACTATAGTATATATTAGTGATTAGTCTCTTTTATTCGTGTAACGCCTTTTAGTTTGAATTATGTCTGCAGCCACAAATCAGTAGTATGTCTGATTATCATTAATTAGCAGGGGCGTGCAGTGGGTACAAGAAGCATGACTTTTTCCTTAGCGTATATTTTGAAAATAAACCGAAATAAGAGATATATTCCGGAATATTCAACTCACAATAATTAACATATTATTCAGATTTTAATATTACATAATATTCTGCCAGATATTATTTCGATTTTCTTTTTCCAAATATACGGTTAAATAAAATTCATGCTTCTTGTTCCCATTGCACGCGCCTGCTAATTAGAGGTTTTGTTATTAGTTTATAGTAATTATCGATCCACACGTGCTGTGCATGGATTTCATTTAATTAATTAACTATTCATCTTCTTCATTAATAGCAAAATAAATATAATGAGAGAAATAAATGAAAACACGGTATAAAAAAACCACTATTTATTGAATAATCGACATGTTTCAAGGCCAGTGGTCCATCTTCCCCGTACAAACTACACTAAAAAAGTATATTGGAAATATATAGAATATTGACAAAAACTAAAAAAATAAATTAGTGGTTTCGTACAAGGTGTTTTCTTTTTATTTTATTATTATTACTCATCTAGTTATTTTTAAATGTAAATATCTTCCTTTAACAGCCCTTCGCCGAGTAGAATCAATCTCTTTTTCTTGGGATCTTGTACTCAATCTGCATCTGCATAATTATTATTTATGTAACGGTAATGATTATTTTCTTAATATTTGTATGCGTAATGTTAAATTCTTAACACAAAATTCATAATTACCCGCCGGGTAAAGCGTAATATAAAAAGAGGCATAACCGTTCTCAAAGTATTTGAGAGAACATATTTCTCAAAGCTGACCATTAAAACTTCCTTTTACTGGAGGAAAATATTCCTCGACGCAACGAGGACATATTTTACAACGCTACATATTTTGAAGTAGAATTTATTTATTTTTAATGAAACATCATTAAAAGCATAAAATGTAACATTGTTGTCTTTGTATCTTCAATTAGTTATTTTTCTGTTTTCAGAAATCGAAGCAGCCGAGGCTTGCAAGTGGCTCCGGGCAGCTGGTTTTCCACAGTATGCACAGATGTATGAGGGTGAGTATCCACGTGCTAATATTGCATATATGTGTGTGCGTGCGCGCTTTGTAGTGTTGGCGACTGTCACATGGTTATAACGCAACGCCAGATTTTATTAAATACTAGCTGAAACCCGTCAAAAATGACGGAACATTAGTTCGCGTCTTTGCTAAGCCCTAGTATATATTTATAGCATATTTTTGGCGCTCCACGGAAAACTGGTTGTAGCAACGAGCGTTGAACGGCCGGTTTGGGTGTGGTGGTTCGGGGCTCAAACCCCATCTCCGGACATTTAATTTCGTTTTTTTAGCCGGGAATTTGAACGAAATTACGGACGCTATACGAAGTTACGGGGACAGAGAGACAGACAGACGGACGGACAGAACGAATTTATTATGTTTGATATTGATGGACGTGTTTCATATGTTTATTTTTATTTATTTTCTTAGATTGATAAATCCATGTATATCCATAAAACGCTGCTTATTGCTTACTCTTAGTTCATACAATGATTTCTTTTAAGTATATCATAGGCACGCTTACTTCTTACCAATTTAAAATTCGTTTTATTTTTAATTATTTGAGTTTATTTATTAAACCCATCCAGTTTCATTTCATATCATTTGCATCATCAGGAGATGTTTACGGATTTCATTTCTTTAAATCGATGAAAGATGTATGATAAAAGATATGTTAAAATGACAAGATATAATGAATGATCCGAAATTATTGGGAACATTTTATGGAAAGGACTTATGGTTAAATTTAGTTGGTGATTTATAATACAATATTTTGGTGTTTTATATAGATGCGAAAACGGAATACGAAATACGTGTCGCATCAAATTAAGCTAAATGCTTGTGCTATGAAAATATGACATACTTGCTGGTGTCCATGACGACACTGATGAAAATTAATGAAACCATATATATATATATGTACTTTTGTTTAATAAGAATTTATTGTTATAGTTAAACAAGGTACCTAATAATATTTTTGGCATGTAACAAATAGGTAATTTTCGTAAAATGGTATATCTAAATGTGACTTACAAATAATTGTAATTTTTATATATTTTTTAAGAACTCATATTTTCCTTCCGTTCTTCATCGACGCTAATATTTAATATTTACACATAAAGTGCATTTAAATGTTAGTAGTTATCGAAATAAATATGAAGGAAAGCTATTTATTTTAACCGCAACATGCACTCGTATGGTGTATTTTCCATTTCTCGTGTGAGGCACCTTCCAACCTTTAGCAAATATAAGTAATAAATTAAAAATAAATTAGATATATAATTTTGAACAATTCTAAATATTATTCATTTTAGGTTAACCGAACTTATACAATTATCAATATGTATATTTTTCAAAGTTTAATAAACATAAATACATAAGTAAATACACAAAAGCATTCAATAATCCACATAAAATTGTTAACTTAAAGTTGAACCTGAAACACCAAAGACGTCAAGAATCCAATTACGTTTTAGGAACGCCATAACAACGTTATCAACAATTTTATTATAACTTGTACCACCATTATCGCAGTTTAATTATTTGCGTCACCGAAAATTTCTGACGAAATTCCACGACTAACTTTATGTAGATGTGTCAAATATGATGAAAAAGTTTGATTTTATGAAAAATGTTTTACAATATCGAATTAACATTAAATGTTGTTATAAGCATATTTATGCTCCTATATTCAAAGCGTATGATATTGAAATATAATAGAACAAAAATGTTGAATGATCTTACAACAGACTCATTAAATCAAAGAATAAAATATAATTACAGATATTTAAAATCAAACACGGATTATTGCCTAAATACTTTGACAACACGATGAAAGTAAATAAGGATTTTCATTCGTACAATACAAGGGGCGGCAATAGCATAAGCAAAAGAAAAAAAAAGAAAACACTTCACAAAATTGTCTGATGTACAAAAGGCTTAAAATCTTCGATAGCCTTCCGAAAACAATGCAAAATACAGTGAGTGAGTTTAAACTGTGGTACAAAAAGTTTATTATGAATACTTTTAAATGTCTTGATATTATGTAAAAAAACTATGTTTCCAATGTAAATCATGTATTAATTATAACCCATATAATATTGTATGGAACTAAAAAACAGCAAGAAAAAAATAATGGTACAGATCCGTGTAGAATAAATTTTGAGTAAATTTTTCTTTTCTATTTTACTTGCGCTCGGCAGTATTCATTTATTTTTTATTGAGTTACTTTTTTCGTTTATAATTCAAATGGCAGAAGGAGAAATAAAAATATGCGGAACATATCCGACCTAGTTTCTGCCGTTCCGAACACACTCATGTTGTATCGCTTCCCGCTTTCAATTCCCATTCGTAAAAATAATTGTCTGCACAAAGCAGGTACCAAACCTTCTGTCAGTAAAATATATCATATACTATTACGTTACAATACATTAGTTGCAATATTACGCAACCTCTGCAGAACGGTAATTAACAACGAATGAAGCATTGTCAATTTCACTCAATGTTTAATGCATTCAAAGTAGATGCTTGTGATACAGTTTTGAATTACTGATAATTAAATAGAATGTTTAGATTATGTACATATTATAAAAACTCTTTTACAAAACCTATGGAGTAATAAATGCTAATCTGGTGTTCAATTGAAACAAACATTTACACTTATACGTATACATTTATCAATTATATTAACTGAAATTTATGACACACCTATCAAACATCTGTATTTTCAGTCATATTTTAGGTTTTACACTAATATTTAATTACTGTAAAGAAAGACACAACATATATATTTACTTTGATTTAAGATTTTGTGTTAAGGCAAGCAATTAACAAGAGGTTACTCACTTATGTTGTTAATTTGAAGATAACTGATTGTATCAAAGCTGTAAGATGTAATCTTCTATCAACTTATGATCTCCTGCGAGAATAATCAAATCGAAGCAATACTGCTCAAGTTTAAGATTCTCTTAACTTATTAAGAAAATATTCGCGTAAAAATAGTTTTCGAATTAACCTCATGCTAATACTGATTGTGGTTATTCATAGATTATTCGTTAAGGCAGTGATTTCTGGATTTCTCTTCGATGGATCGGTTTTTGTTGGGCCACGTCACATCTAGTGGCCATCATTTTATGTATTGAAATCACATCAGGACTGACGGTGGCCATTAAAATGTCGAGTTCGACCATAACGGTGGGTTACGACGTAAACAGAATAAAGGATATAATGATCGAGAATATATTGCACTGTTATCCGACAGTCCTCACACAGGCTCCAACATAAAAGGACTTCATTTTTAAGTGCATTGTTAATTTCTAACAAAAGGCCGCACACTAATCCCATTTTCAAATTTTGTTCTACAAAAACTTCTTATTTTTTTATAATTCAATGAAATGCTACTGTGGTACACGGACAAATTTTGTATTCTTGTTTTTTACTGTACGTTATTTCTTTTAAAAAATATATAAGGTATCGATCTAAGGTTGTAAAATGATAAAAAAAAGGTAGAACAGATATTTTTATATATCTAGCGAGGTAGGTAGTGGCTGAGAGGTATATTTATATGTGTTATGTGTGTATGTATCAAGCAATTAAATGTATTTCTTCCAATAAATGCTAATTTATCGGAAAGTAAAATGAATGCAGTGGAGATCCCTTAGATGCATGTTCGGCAAATCCATTTATGATAGAGTAAAGAATGAGGATATTAGGAATGGATGTAAAGCTGGTCTTAGAATAATTAATAGAATTAAAAAGGGCCGTTCAGATGGTTTGGGCAAATTAAAGAATGAATGAGGAAAGAATGGTTATAAAGATATATAACGCAACTGTTGACGGCGCCAGAAAGGGAGGGCGACCGCGGAAGACGTAGCATGACCAGATTAACCAGATGGAAGATGGTCCCCTTAGAAGCCTCAACAACCGTCGACCTTGCGTTACGAAGATGCATGATTGTGGATGTGGCGAGAGTTTTATCTCAGGAAAAAGAGTGTGGCGCTCTATCCTCTCTGCCTTATCCCACGGGGAAACGGCGTGATGGTAAGTAAGTTATCGTTAAACGAAAAAACTATAAATCCTATGCAGACAAGCAAAATGCAAGACAGAAATGCTAGAACCCGACAGAAAATTTCAATTCTATTTTATCTTATATTCGTTGAAGTAATCAGTTATGATATAATCAGATCATTTCATATTTACTTCCGATTTTCGATGTGATTTGGTTATATTACAATAACAAATATTTTTTGTGAAACTCAAATAATTTAATGTAGAATGGAAGAAAGGTGCTTTAATAAAACGACGGCAATTAGGGATGGAATTGAATCGTGGGAATGATTAATGTGTATCGGAGCAAAACGGTTGAAATACTGATTCGGAATGAAATCGTTTATTTTCTTACAGACGTTAAACGGTCAACACTCGCAGTTATTGCTCAATAATTTGAATTATTAGCTGGTTTGAAAAATAAATTGCTCACCGCTTTTTTTTCGTCATTTTTTGTGCTATAAAAAATATAATCTGTTTACATTTACGAATGTCTCAGTGATAAGTAATCAAACATAATAATTTTTTAAGTCTGTTAGTCCGTCTGTCTGTCTGTCCGTCCGAATCTTGGTGTAACGTCCGTATTTTCGTTCGAATTCACGGCTAAAAAACCAAATTAAACGGCCGGAGATGGGGCTTGAACCCCGGACCACCAAACCCGAACCAGCCGCTTCACGCGTATAAATGTATACTAGGGCTTAGAAAAGACGCGAACCAGTGTTCCGGTTTACAGCTAGTAATATTATACGTACAATCATTAGCTAAAATACAGAAATGGTTGACAGGGCAATAGAAATCACGCGGTTTGCTATTAGAAATGTGCACCCTGATTTCAAGAAAGAAAAGTTATGACACTTGAAGATTTCTACATTTTTTAATAACAAAAATCATCAACAACAAATTACTTAAGTTAATACGTCAGCATTTAAAATGTTGTAATTATTTTAAATAACAAATACATACTGAATGTAAACAATGTTATCATTTTTTTATATAATTTAAAATGGCGTTATACAAAGTTACATAGGAGAATTTTGAGAAGTTAAGGTGTATATTTTTAGATTTAGTTGCGTTGAAGAAACAATTTTGTATGTTATTACATTTTTTGTGAGAAATATTATGTGGGAAAACGTTTTTGTACAAGATTCTATGGGTCTCTATTTGATATAATATATTTAATTAGAGATGTAATATATTTTTCCAAATTATTTATTTAAATATTTTTTCATACATAAAATAACATTAGTCAATTTGCTCACAGGACAACGATCTAGTAGTACCTGGTGAGGCCCTCAGATAACCGATCCTAGTGTCAAATGTCAAACGCCCGTCACTCAGTTGATAAATATTTTTTATCTACTCAGATCAGCATCATCAAAAAAATTCTGTCGTATTTTTGCCAACATGATTTTTATGCAAAAGTATTTTATAATGTTTATTTTATCTCCGAAACAATATATGCTTGATAAAACAAAATATATATAAAAATTGCACCACCGTCACTTCTATTATGACATGTTATTTACAGTGAAAATTAATCAAATAACTAGGTTAACAAATTAATGTCTTTAGTAAAAGTAAAACTTTAATAAAAGTGAGTCATCGTTTTGAGTTTATTGGATATGATTCGGAAATTTAGAAACCCTCCAACGTTTACGTTATATAGCTTTTGAAGCGTACAATTTCGTTTGAACCGAATAAATTAAATTATTACCAACTCGATTAAAAAACTTTTAAAGCAGAAACGGATGAGCACCATCTGTGAGTAAACATTTCAATCAATTTTGTCACCCTCATTAGGATAACCAAATTGTGTTAGATGAAGGAAGACAGCGTCGTAAAATATTTGTACAACAAACAGCTGTAGGGATGGTGTTGGGTAGTCGATTCGTAGTAGTATGAGTAGTCATCAGCATTATTATAAATACTAGCTGTAACCCGTCAAAATGACGGAACATTGGTTCGCGGCTTTGCTAAGCCCTAGTATATATTTATGCCATCTTTTTGGAGGCCTACGAAAAGGCCGCCGTAGCAACGTGCGTTAATCGGCCGGTCCGGGTTTAGTGGCCCGGGGTTCAAGCCCCATTTCCAGCCGTGAATTTGAACGAAATTACGGAAGTTACGAGAGGGACGGACGGGCAGACAACGAAATTATTATTATTTATTTATCTGCTAATTTTTTTCATACAAAATAACGTATGAAAGGCTCACATCTTATTCCAGTCATATTTGTCTAATTTGTTAAGGAATTAATCAATATTTTGAATGATGTGAACGTCCTCATGTTCGCTGACGATCTGAAAATCTTCAAAACAATACTAAATATAGAAGATTGTCGTACTCTATGAGTGAATTTAAATTACATACGTTTTGCACCAAAAATAAGCTTTTTCTTAGTATAAATAAGTGTCAGGTGATGTTTTTTACGTATATTTTTTTCATTTTTTACGTAAAAAATTTAACCCATTTTTTTCATATAAATTAATTTTTACCCCCTTTTTCCTAATAGTTTTTTTATTTTATTTTTTTTATATAAACTAATAAATACTTATTTTTTGTGTGTGTTAATTATAAACTTAATATACCACGAGAGTAACTCAATGACGATGTTCTATTATGTTTAACTAGCCGTATACACACACCGGTGAAAAATCGCGGAACATAATTTACGCATTATTATTTATTTATACATAATAAAAAGCCTGTCAAACTTCAAACGTAGAGGCGTAAATTAATGCTTCGTGCCTTAGCTAACCCTTGCTCTTTCAATATGTATAATATAGGTATATTATATATTTTTGACGAGCCATGGGGAAGCGATGGTGGCTATGTGGAATAGTTGCCGCATTGCCGTTCGCACGTCCGAGGATCGAGTCTGTCTCCAGCCATATAATTTCGTTTTTTAGCCGGCAATTCCAAGATGTTACGGGACAGACAGACAAGGAAACTATCATATTTAGATGAACTTATTAAAACTGAGCGAAAGAAGAATAATTTTTGATTTAGTATGTCTTTTTAAAATCCTAAACAATAAAATTTACTTACTTAATCAAATCAATTTGTATATTCCATCCAGATATACTAGAAATGCGTTACAATTATAATTATCATTGTAACAAATTTATTATGGTGGCTCATTTTAATTCTCCATTAAATTGAATGCAAAACTTGGCCAATATAACAGCGGAACATAACGTTGATATATAAAAAATATGATTGCATTTTAAAATCTTAAGGAACATAATTCCAAGTAGATCAGCAATATTGGACAATTGTTGTATGTACAACTCACATATTGTTATAATTTGTATTCTTTGAGTTTGGTTATGTCTGTAATTCAAAATTTATTAAAAAAAAATTTTTTTGTAAAAAAATGAAATATTATACACTTCTTTATAGTACTTTCGTACCACACAGTTAAATAAAATAATTATATAAAACAAAAGAAATTTTTAATATCTGATGTAGAACATTTGGTTCACCCAACCTCGTTGATTATTCATCACCACTAGGTATCGTGTGTACGGCGGCCCGTAATGGATGACGAATTGCTTATTAATTCAATGAATAAGGTACACAGCTGCGAAAAAATATTTTTCTCACGTGAAATTGTGAACATTTTAAATGACGACACTCGATCGGTTTTACGCCATCTGGTCGCGTAATGGACATCGAGTATTTTCTCGTTAGAAACTTTCTTGATTCGATTAGTCTATGTTTTTTCAATTAATTTGATGTACTCATTGGTCTTTTAATCGTGGGAAAAATTCCCAGTTCATCACTTAAGTGATGTAGAAATGAAACACGGCATATTTTTTTCTAATTTATAGAAATCTAGAGATGAGGTTAAATAGCTTTCGGGATTTTCTTTTAATAAATATTGTCGCAATGTATGAAACAAAATGTATTTTTTTTTTTGTATTTAAAATACTTTTTTTAAAGTTTTCCGTGTTAGGTCTCCCATTTCTGAAATGTCATTCCTTTCAATATTTCACAAAAATGACTGGCATGTCCAGGAACTAATTACATCTACGAACTGTACTATAATGACATTTTTGTGTTCACTTTGTATTGAACTGTTTTAAATTGTTTCGTGATAGAAACAGCGAAAATCTGCACATACGCACATTGTTGACCAGAAGATTAAGCCTCGAAAAATTTAAATTATATTATCACTCACGTTAAAAAAAAACCTATCTCCCTATGTTTTTATAATAATCTCAGACATGGCGTAGAATATCACGTCCCTTATTATTTCGAGTCGTTTCGGAGACAATTCATAAAGCATAAGAAAAACCCCATATTTCTATATAACATAAAATTTATCATATTGTAATTCCTCGAACATCTTTCGTCGGTGAAGATTTGAGCGTTCAATACGAAATTACAGACGAAACATAAATATATTAGATTTACATTGATTTAATTCCTTTATTTCTCTGTACGGTTCCTCGAAGGTTCTTTCGCACAATTCAGTAAATATATTTGAGATTTATTTAATATTTCGCTGGAAAATTTAAAGGTATTTTTACAACATCTAAGTGAAAGAAGTGCGTGACGTACATAATAATTCGCTTGAGTCACGAATGAATACCGATTTGTGACGCGTATGTATGTATGTGTATATAGTTGGATGTTGTCTGGAATATAACCAAAATTAGTAGGAAAGAAAAACTGCAGTCATTTATTTATTTAAAGGTTTTATAAATAAGTTATACACTATTTAATAACGTAATATATGAGTTATTAATTAAACTACCAATTTGAAATATCTAAATACTCTTTGACTCTTCCCTTTGAATCTTCGTTATGTATTGAAATAAATATTAGTAATATTTTAATAGTCAATGGCTAAAATACATTATACAGTATAGTGAGAGCAATCATGCTCATGATGCGTGTTTATTGGTATTTCATCATTCATATATTGATAAGTTTTTACAATATTTTATATGAAAGGTAAACGAAAAATATAATAAATGTACAATTAGATGATTTTTTTTGTGGAACTTGCAGCAGATGTCACCTCTGATGATGGTTATCTATCCTTGTCCTGCCTGACTATTTTACCAGGCCTTCTTTGCCTTAAAGTAAAATAGTAATGCACATACAACCTACAATATTCTTTGTATTCTATTAATGTTGACCGTACTGACATTGAATTTTATTAATATATACATAAATATATATACAGTATGTCCGTTGACCGGTATCGGAGCCTTCCTCATATATGTAAAAAAACATGTTTTTTTTCGTATTATTTTTTTAACAATTATTTTTGGTCTCTTTTTTTCAATTTTGGTGAAATACATACTTACGTAGTATTGACCCTTATTGTTTTATCTTTCAAATGAGATAACTTAGATATTTATAGGACCTCTATGGGTAGATATTAGTAAATTGACACACCATTTCCATTTCACTATGGCTGGTGAAAAATGACATATAGGGAGAGTTTTATCGATGAAATTGTTCATATTTTATGCTATCAAAGGCTCCGATGCCGGTCACCAGCCACACTGCATATATATGTGCACATAACAGGATACATTACATTCTTTTTGGCTCAAATATTTTTTTTTGGCGAGCATGAAGTGATATTAAAATTTTGTTACGTTTTTCTACCTCAATATCCATTAACTTTGTACCAGGCTGAATATTTGGAATACTTAATTTTATGAACTTATTTATAGATACTTAAGTGCTTTGAAGATATAGGCGTACGCTTTCCATTAACTAAACATATATTACAATATATTGGAATAAAATAGTAAATTATAACGAAAATATATATCAGTTGAAATGCGAAACACGTTGCGGTGTAAAGTGTGGACCGCCCACAGCGCTCTCAACATCCAGTAATAAAATGCACATAATATTACACATTTCATTGCATTTTCTATCGGTCGTTAACGTTGTCGTAAATACTGCGCAAACTCTTTACAACAATTCAACTTATGCACAGCGATAGGGACAGATATTCCTAGAGTTTTCGCGTAGCAATAAAAGATCCACGGTTGCCTTGCGCCAACATTTTTCATTTTCATGATGAGGGAAAGCAGAATGTGGAAATGCATATCTATAGCACAAATTAATATTAATTTTAATTAACTTGGAGTATCTATACGTCTACCGGTTTCAAAACCACTGTATTTTCGTCAGGACGGACGCATACTACTAAGTTATCTATTACTTATTTTGGTAAACAAGTTATTTTTGAATTACAGTTATAGTGGGGGTACGGAGAGATTGTAGAGATTGACAATACTCACTGAAATGGAGAATATATCAAATAATGGGTTATTCAAAAATTAACTGGTCATGTATATATTGGCTTTTGTTAGGCATTACTTGATTTCTAACATTTCTAAATTATCCAATCTAAAGTCTCTATTATTTGCATGAAGAATCTCAATACAGTTTTCTTTTATTAATGTATGGCTTGTCTCCAAAATGGTTGGTTCAATGTGGTATGGTTCGCGAATTGCGCGAAGTTATTATTATTGAGATATCTTTAATGTTCCTTGACTCTGACATTAAAATTACAAGCCGATTACTTATATAAAATGCCTAATAGTTATTAAAATATAGCGGAATATCCAACCACAAAGTATGAATACCAAAAATACACAAATTTATATGCTAAAGAAATACTGTCGTTTAGCTGTAGTCGAGCTACATTATTACAAAGTATATTAACGTTCCGCTATTGATAATTTGGTAATAATATTAAAAATCCTTTTCAGATTATCAGAAATTTGCCTGGAAGATGTGAAATCTGATACGGTTTTAACAAAATTAACAGTGGTAATTCACAATATAGTAAAAAATGAATACAATGATATTCTATACTTAATGTAATTTGAGGCAATGTTTGTATTGATGTCAATTGAAATGTCAACATTTTGCAATAATATAATAAAAATATAGATCTATTTTATGTATTCCCACGTAAACAAGTTATTTGTGAAATGAAAAACACCTTTATTTATAAATATGAGTTCCGCGAGATGTTTAAAAAACTACTTCTCAGATATCATTCCCCGTTTCTTAGGATCATGGCCACTGGGTTGTGATCTGCTGATCTTCCTTCATCTTCTCTACAGCGCCCAATTTGGAAAACATTTCAATAGTAGCTTCGACCTGGTCGATCCATCGAGTGGAAGTCGACCTCGTCTGGCTTCTTCCGGTTGTCATCCACTCTGCGAGCGATGTGTCGGATGCTGGGTGCATATTGGGTGAAAAATTGGATGAGTCTCTGTCAGATGGTGTTTAATCTACGTATCTCGAATCCTTCATTTTACCAAAATTGAGGCAATGGTGTGCACTGTTGCAAAAGTACTAAGCACAGTATTAAATTCTTAAGGTGATCGTCCGGGAATGCGAGCGAAATTCAAAACTTTTTTTACCTCTCTTATATTAGCTTCACCTGTGTGTCTGTACGAAATCTTATAATCGATATTTTACCTGCTTCCCTATGTCCAATCGAGCTGAAATTTTTCCCACATGCACGAATCAATTCACTAATTAACCAATTAATCCATCGTAATTAATTAATCAAGTTTTATATGGAAAAGTAATCAATGAGCTCACCAAAAGATGGCGCTAGTTTTCTATCGAAGTAATTTTGTACGCTCGATATTATTAGACTAAAAAGTAGAAAATTATATTTCATGAAAAAATATTATTTTAAAAACCACGCTTGTATTCAAATGTATTAAAAAGTAAAAAATAAATATTCCGCCAAAAAAAATGTTCGCCTCACTCTCCAAATAAAAGCGTGGGCGCTTTCCCTCAATCAACAACAGAATTTTGTAATCAATCGTATTATCATCCTATATCAATATCGTAAGCGCCCACCTTTTCTTGAAGAGTGAGGCAAAAAAAAATTGCCTCACTCGACACGACGATCGCCTTAAGATTGAGTCTTGATATAATAAAAAAAAAAAAATTGTACAGTATTTTGCAACCCCTGGTAGTAAATTGTAATGAGATAAACAACGTGCGGCAGACTTTATTTCCTCATTTGCTGATCGTCTGCTGAATAATGGACGCATTTTGTATTCTATCGCACATTTCGTATTCTATTGCAAACTACTTTCTTCGACCACCGTGCCCAGTGTCCAGTGACTAGCGCCCATCGATCATGCGATATGCCAATGTAATAAAATAGATCTATGTCAGTTATATACCGCACTGCGAATAGCGTAAAAAACCGAATCATCACACTCTTAAGACGATTCATAGATCAGACAATTGTTCGGCGATAGCCAACGTCACGAATATCATCTTCCCGATTGTCATCGATTGTCGACAATGACAGAATACAACAGAACAGACAGAGTACAAATACATAAAAAAGAATCCCCAATAATAATAATAATGTCGAATGTCTGTCCATAACAGTAACTAAAATCCAATGGCTGATTCCACTAATTCCGTTTTCGAAATTAGTATGTATGATCTCGAATAGTACACATAAAAGTTTACATTTTAGATTAATTTCCCGATACACTTTTTTGTTTTGATTATTAATATAATATAACTAATAATTAATTACATAAGTTTAAATTCAAAAACAAAATTTCCGTCATTGACGACGAGTTGCAGCCAGAACATTATTAAAACCATAAATGAAACGTGAACTTAAAACGTAATTTTGATGTCCATTCCTAATGGGTTACGGATTATCCATTAAATAATACCTAGAAATTGTTTTGGATAATCAGATATATTTAGTTATACTTTGTAAATAATTCGTCTACTATTTCTGACAACTTAATTTAACCATTAATTCCGGGTAAAACTAATCTGCAATAATCGTAAGACGTAGACACACTTAGCAGAAATGCTTTAATGATTTAGAAATACCCACACTTAAGACCAACTACTATTTTGGGTTTAATGCCATTTAACTTCTTAAATTTTTTTTTTCAGTATGGCAGTAATTTTTTTGGAAAGTAGTTAAGCTCCCTTTCCAGCTGCGATAAAAAATATTAAGTGTTCCAAAGTCATATATGTAGAGCATTTGATTTTGTACCGTATTCTAATGTTAATAATTTGTAAGAATGTCATACATATAAAAAGGATATTTCTTTAAAAATTCCAAATCAAAAATATACATATGTTATACCTACGGCGAATCTGTGCTATAAGTCGACCACAATCAAAAGACCATTCTCTAGCTTTATCCGGTAAGAAGAAAGCGGGGGAAAGTTGCCTGGCAAGCTCGTATTACAAGCCTCAATATGATATTCCAAATAAACATATATTTTTTTGTTTAAAAAAGGTTACTTACTTACTAGAAAAACTTCTTTTGTGTTCATTTTTTGCGTTGTAACAACACACATATTTTTTGCGCACATTCTTTTGAATGCGGTCTAGCTATAGTTTATGAAAATGACAAATTTTCAAACCACAGTGGACAGTAATAAAAATACAACTCACATATAGAACAAGGTGTGCAAAGTTAGGACATATACAACTTCCAAAAATGTGATAGATGTGGTAGTCTATTGATAAACGTTACACTGTATAAAATGATCACTTAAGCCAGACGTACGATAGGTCGCAAGCCCAATAAACAGACAAATATAAAATAGCTTCGTCTTTATGGGACATCTATAATATATCTTGCTTAAAAAAGTCTTTCCGTAAACTGAGTTGACGAGCATGGCTGCGTTCGTGTATTTTCTGTCATAATGGAAGTCACTGCATACGCGATATGCATTCAAAATTAAATCAGAGCCGATGGAAAAACGTCTCTAGTCGATAAGAAAACTTTTCATCAATAATCATCAAACAACAATAATTGTTCGGTGCCAACACTAGCGCGATGCCGACGTTTGAAAAGTGGAACAAAACAGGTGGAGTAGCTTCGCGCGTCAACCGCACGACACCAGGCGAGCTTTCGCACTCGTCAAAATGACAATCTTGACAGGATTTGGAATGTCATGAAATACATTAAACGGGCAATATCACCGGGCAACGCGATTATATTATATATACGGGATGTTTCAGACCTTGTCCACAATACTTCATCGAGTTATGCATTTAAAGAATACGAGTCGATAATGTTTCGACACTTGAAAAACATCAAAGAGGTGGGTAGATAGGTAAACGACTTTTAAGATTGCATTTTTTTAAATATTTCTTACTTACCGAATTTGTCGATTACTTACCGAATCGAATACTTATGATAAATTAATTCACTTTAATACAAGTAAAATGATTAAAACCTTACAGAAATTTTATCCGAAATTTTTATGCAGGACTTTAATTTTTTTATTTGTCTTGTATTAATGTGAATCAATATATAATATTCGATAAGATACTTCAATAAGCCAACGTTTTATATGCAACATAATATAAGCAAGAAATTTTGATAGAAAAAGCTCTGAAGTCGTGTAAGTTTTAACACATTTTCGACTCATATTCTTAAAGCATATCCCTCTGGAATATCGTGAATATCTAAGTGTAAAACACCCTATATATTCTGAATTCTAGATGTCATCCGTTTCGAGATAGAAGTTTTTTCTTGAAAATTGTAAAGTTAAAAGCTGTTTTTATAAATTTAACGAGTTGATGACTACCACAATGTTGACAGTCAGTAATCATAAATTCTGTAATCTTTAATAAAACATACTTATCTCTTATTGGTACTTCTTACTTAGCTGGTAAAAGAGTGATTTAATAATGTCTGATGAATATCAAGCAAAATCGACTGTTCTGATCTTGCTTTCGAATGAAACTATACTGGGAAATTATCATTTAACATTTCAAAAATGGGAACAATTTATGTTACTTTTTTAATTTACTTACTTTATTTTACATTACTTAATTTATGAGAGTCAGAAGACTCGTGCAGCAGCATCAAGCAGGAGTATTACAGGTACAGGGAATAAATATGCATTTTACAATTTCATGATTATATTGTAAATATGTCCAGTAGGTGTCTGCATATATGTTTTTTGTTTCAATTTAAAAAAAAACCTGATCTGTTATTTTTCTGATCATTTGGGGGAGATTATTAAAGAATTTAATACCAAGAAAATTAAATTAATTTTGGATAGTGGTAAAATAAAATTTTGGTGTGTTTAAGTGTATCTCTAAATCTTGTAGATTGAATGTCGCTTCTTGTGTTTAATTTAAAAAATTTTGATTATTGATTTTTTTTTGTTTATGTATATTATTTTTGGTACTTTGAATTCTTTATATAGTTGGGAACTTGGGTAGTCATTTTTTCTTTAGAATTATTTTAATAATCATTTTTTGGGTAGTTTTTAATTTCGATATAGTGGTTTTATATGCCCCTCCCCATCCAATAATACCGTTCTATAATTGGGATTGAATAAAAACGTTATTTACATTATTTTAGGATTTTTCGTTGGTAGGATATTTCTAAGTCTCAATATTATAAGTGTAATAACTATGTTTATATAGTATAAATATAGTTATTAGAGTTTTCGACCTATTGAAATGATATATTTCAACAGATGCACGTTCACTCCTTCTATTGTATGAGTATCTTTCGTTTTATACGTAAACTGGATCCAACGGCAATTTTGATAAAATTATTTGTCATTTGCACATTTTTATATTAATTTATTATTTTTCTATAAAATTATTCATCACTTTCACGTACACGATTATTATCTTTTTTTCGTAATTACATATATTTGGTCATTTTGTCACAGCCATCGTTGTTTCATTGCTGCAGAAATCATGTTATTAATATGCTAACGATGTTAGCAGGCCATCAAACGGAATATGAATGTTTCAAATTATTTCACAAATTGGGTGAAGTGTGCATACGGGCTTTTTGATTTACTCGACTGGAATCGCTGATCGAATTTCGTATTGCGCCATTATCAATGTAATGTATTTTAATTACTTTGTTGAAGCGGGATCGTTTGTACGCAAAATGTATACCTGCAGTGAATAAGTCTAAAAGTGGCCGCGCGTTGTTGTTCAACAGTTGATTATTTTTAAATTAAATAACGAGATTATTCATCTGTTTAATTGCATTTTCTATAACCATCTGTAATCACAAATGTCTTAAAATATTTCAGGTGAAAAACAAAAATATTTTGTTCTTATCCTTTTTTCGTTTTAATCATAGGCAAACGAATACATCTATTTCGTTTGAATTAATTATTTTATATTCTTGATTAACCAATTTTGTAAATTGAATGTTAATTGAGATTAAAATTGTTTTTGTTTAGATTTCACTGTTTAGACAACGTGCACCGGTATGTCTCCGTGCTTATATTTTTAAAATATAACAAACTAAAGTAAATTACCGCAACAATCAAGTTATTTTGTTGTATACTTATTTATTTCAACACCTTTTACAATAATATATTGTAGATTTTAGTATCTAGGTAACACAGTGTACATCACTTGTGTAAGTATATATACATACACATGCACGCATATACATGTACATATACATACATATACATTATTCGAATTAAATTTACTTTGCCCTGAACTGTCGGCCTTAAAAGATGTATTTTCACGATCATACAAGTGCGATCTACTTGAAACATCGAAATAAGTACAACGGTCCTTCTTAGGACCAACTGACGCGGGATAACCGAGAAAACTTACCTCTTTTATTTATTTATTTTTTTAATAATAATTATTTGTCATTTGAACACGAATTTATGTCACATCAATATTCTAACTATTCTAAAAATAAGCTTGCATAGTGAAATAAACGCTTGTGCTATGAAAATAGGGCTAGTCCTATTTTCTAAGCATTTATTTAGGTGTCCTGGAATAGGGCTCGAACCACCGACCATCAGATCAATAGGTGAGCGTTATTACCACTATACCAACTATTATACTCTATTATATTATTTTCAAACCTTGAGAATCTCATATTGTACAAACATATACATGTATATATACGGCTTAAATAAAGAAATAAAATATTAACGAATAAAATTTCGACGCAGTAAAATGTAAAAAAAAAATATATATATTCAAATATTAACTTAATGCCGACTGATTCTGACGATATTGTATAACACCGCATGAAGCTTTATACCTCACCTTACCTACTTAACCAGATGCTTCGTATAAAAATGCACAAGTACCGATCAGTTTCCACATATGGACTTGCGGCCATTCTGTTGACACAAATGCAGTCACAGCGGGAAAATCACAAAAACCAGATTTTAAATTCTGTGGCATTCATCAATATTATTGTGAGAAGAGGAAAAACGTTCGGACAAACCGCGCTCGGTGTCTTTGCGCCGCGCGCCCCGGTTTTTAATTAAAAAATATTTTAAATTTCCGCGTACTGTTGGGAAAATTATAATTCATTTTGCATTCTGCAGAGACATTACTCGAACACAAATCATCAGCGTATAATTTTATCTCGTCCTGAACTGCTCCGCTGTCGTCCCAAAAATAAAATATTAAACAATTTTTATCAATCAATTAGAAAAGGCATACAGAAAAAATCAAATTAACGAAAAAATATCTACATGCCACCGGGAATCGAACCACGGACCTCCAATTCTATCCGTATTCGTATTAGGTATTCGCGACTATTGCATTATAAAAAGTGGATTGCTTTAAAAATGGAATAAAAATGTTAATCAATTAAATAAAGACTGCATATAAGGTTGAAAAATTTTCGTTAACCTACCTGAATGCCATGGCGAAATGGATAACGCGCCATTCCCGGATAGAATTGGAGGTCCGTGGTTCGATTCCCGGTGGCATGTAGATATTTTTTCGTTAATTTGATTTTTTCTGTATGTCTTTTCTAATTGATTAATAAAAATGGTTTAATAATTCACAGAACTTTGTTCTGAAATTACAACTTCACAATAAAAATGTGTGTTTCCTTTAATATTAATAATAAAATATTAGGTTTATTTATGTAGTTAAAATAATTATTGTCGGTGTTAATGAATTGCACTAAAACCTCGATATCACAGACTAATATGGGTGCCCGTTATACAGTAAAGTAGGTTACAGATGTCATTATTGAAAAAGTCTCTCCTACACAACACCCATTTCATATACTAATTTCCATAATGTGCATGTTTGTATTAGAGCAGGTTGAAGATACTTGTAATTGGGATAATGTACTGAATTTTAAATAATGATGTATTGTTTTTTATCTACTGTGTACCCATTATTCTGTTTGTGTCTCATAAATATATTTTTTAAATTTAATAAAAGTTAAAAAATACGATAATAAATGACAAATTACTTTATTACAAATTATTTATCTGTTTTTACCAGGGTTCGAGGACATGTATCCGCGGTATATCATGATATATATCACGATATTTATGGCTTCATTTTTATTTTCCATATATATCCAAAAAAAATATGCAGTAGGTTAATAGATGGCGCTAATTGTATTTAAAAAACTCTACAGGTTGTTTTTTTTATATTTGCAGTCGTTACTAGGTTGTATTTTGTTGTATTTTATTTTGTTTTATTTTTATTATTAAGTCTTTGTATTATTAAGTTGTATTTTAAAAAGTGTTATGGTTGTTTATTTTTTAGTTTTATTTCTTTCATATAATCCGTTTTTTATTTCACACAAAGAAACAAACACCCATAACAATACATTAGAAAGTACAACTTTTATAACTTATGTATAATAATTGCATATATTAGCTTTTTTCAGTATGCAGTTTATTTATTTAATAAATAATAATTCATGTACAAAAAAAAAAAATTCCCAATTATTTCGAGTTTGTATCAATCGACGTGCAAAAAAAGAGATTAAAAGTTTGTATGTATATCCAATTTTTGATATATATATATCGGTTAAATATCATGTTTGTGTAATTAAAATCTTTGTTGTAAATTTGCAATATTGATGTAGGTATCCACGATGTATCCACGAGATATCCACGAAATTACGTTTTTTTTTTACAACTTATGGCCTATTCGATTTTTTAAAAGAAAAATAACAAAAAATAATATTTTAATTTAATTATAAGCAAATATTTGCTGACGACAGGAGAAACAGGGCGTCCGCGAATGACCTGGCTTGACCAGATAAATCAAATATTTGAGGATGGCTTTGTTAGAAGCTTCAACAACCGAATGAGAAGATGTACTGTTAGTTTCCGCTAAATAAATAAATAAATGTATGAAAGTGAACGAAGCAAAAGTTGTGTGCCAGGACAGAAAATTCTGGCGTTCTATCCTCTCTGCCTACCCCTCTGAGAAACGGTGTGACGGTTAGTTTGTTATTTCTTATAATTAGTCCACTACTTCGGGGTTAAATGTCATTAAAAACATGGCGACTTTATGGTTCTTTATATTGATTCATAATTTTTTTTTAAAATCCAAAATATTAAGGTACCTACAGTAATTCCTTGACATGTCTTTGAACTTCATAAAGAAGTTTTACATTCAATTTCCATTTAAAATCATTTTATTGTAAACTAAATTTTATTTTTTATAAATTTGTTCCGAGTTTACGGATTTTTTTTACATAATCAATTACACTTATCAATTAGTATAACACAATTAAGAAAAAACTAACCCATAAAAACCAAGTTTTTATTACACTCTCTTTTTCATTTCCTAGTTAAAACAGGTTTAGCGCTTACCCTACGATTAATAAAAAATTTCGAAATATCCAAAATTATACTTTAATTATTAATTTTTTTAAACTAAAATAGATTTATCATTTTTATCGTCGCCACGAGTCTGCTTGCAAAGTTTCAGCTCTATTGGATCACGGGAAAAGGGTTAAAAATCGATCCAAAAAAATTTCGTCACACATGCAAACAGACGCTACGAGTTAAAAGAAAGGGAGTAAAAATTAATATTCTCAATATAAAAAAAAAGTAATGGAATTCCTTGCTTAAAAATGCTTTTATTTTTTTATTCTTGCAAATCTAGAGGCAGAGAAGTGCTCAGCCCGGGGCCGTGACGCCTAATGTACTTTACAAGACATGTATCAGTGCCATCCGCGTTGAAACTTTTACAATCGTGTTTCTTAACTCTCATAGGCTTCAAAAAAATTTTGATACACGATGAATGGGTAAAAAATTCTGTCAAATAACCTTCGACATAAATGGCACCACTTTTCTTTAGTCCGTTGTTATGCGCGGTGTATATTAGGAAATATTTTGTTTTTACATTTTATAAATAATTTGACGCAGGTCGACACTGTCAGCCATGCCGGCGTGTGTTTTTGTTCGTTTTTAAATATGTGTTATTCCGCATTATATTTGATAACATAATGCGGAGTAACACACACAATGTGCTGTTCTGAAAATATCAATATTGGGACGTCAGATCTTTATCCCAACACTTAATAGATGAAAATAAAAATAAACGAGACATAAGTATACTCGGTGGTGTAGTCAGAGGGAGAAAGAAGTACATAACGGTTATCCGTCAAACGTCAAATATAAATAGAGCTCAACAATATTTCTCTTTCCTGTGGTTCAACGTGACAATGACAATTTTGCCATAATTTTACATCAATGCATATGAAATTAGCTTTAAATACAGCATTAGTATTTATTTCATGTAATTTTAGTCGAAACATGAGAATTGTAAGGTTACTTTTGCGACGGAGGGCAGCTGTCAGACCAGACTGGAGAAATCTCAAATAAAGGTTTTTACTTTGAGAGAGATACGTGAAAATATACAAATATTTTTATTTAAGTACGACGAACACCAAATACCGACGCACACCTACGTCTCGTTTATTTTATATTTTAATTTTCGTCTATTAAGTGATGGGATAAAGGACGTCACAACAAACTGATGGCGTCGTCTCGCATATTCGACCGGCCTCCAGATCATTCCAAATATTCCAATATCATTCGGACATTCGGAAACCTCCGTGACAATTTTATTATTCGAGGATGTTCCATTTCGACCACCGGTCATTCACATCTGAAAAATATAGTGTCGCGAGAGATGGCTCGGTGGATAGGTACTTCATTCAAGTACCCTCCGTTCATTGTTCCGTGTACAGTTCCAACTCTGCGAACCGCATGAAAAACATGACGCGATATAAAAAGTAAAATGGCCACCGATCTCGCTCGACTGGTCCGAGGATTGCGGACTCCGTTTACATTCAGTTGTCATTCAAAGGGGGACTGGTTGTTGGTATTTACAGCAATCAAATAAATATCTCGCCATTCAGCAAACCCCGCCATTTGCGGCCATTTCTGATCGCCGGTAATGGGATAGGCGCACAGGACTCTGGCGCGCGGCCAAATAAGGCGAGCGCGCCACGACGAGGAGTAATTGGCGAGGCATCCTTGCCTACAGACCTACAGGAGAAAATTATTTGCAAAATGGACGCTTTTAAAGCACTCGAGGGTACCACAATACCGAATCACTCTATCAGATTGTTAGTTAACTTTGTAAAAACCACTACCAGATTTTAGGTCTACCGGTTTCGAGACGTACCCGTCTCTTCGTCAGCACCAACACTACACCACTACATTCAAAACACTACACACCTCAACCATAGTATTGTTACACTTCCACCAATAATTGATCACATGCGTGTTAGTCTTGTCAGGGACAAACATGCACTGATTAGCCTATTGAACCATCGGGGATCTACCGAAAGAGAGTGAGAGGGGGCGGGGTCTAATGTGGGTGTTACCCCATCTTTTGTGAACATTAAATTGAACGAAGGGCTATATGGAAAATTAATTTGGTTGTTAATTAGGGGTGCTCTATTATTTACGGCCTCCCTAATGTAAAAAATTTCTAAATTATTCAATTTTAAACCTTTATTTTTAGTATTTAATATTGTTACCCCTGTTTTTGCGTCAAATTTATGATCATTTTCAATGAAGTGGTTGGCAAATTCTCACTCTTTTTGAAAGCGTTGAGAAATTCCCATTCGCGTCATCATTTTTATTTCTACCACATATTACTAGGGTACACCGGGGTCGCTTGTACCAGGGGGAACAGTGTCAATGCAAATTACTCATAAACTATAGTAGTTGCATATGTGGCACGACGTCAAGAGGAGCGTTTGACATGTACGGAGACGGCGCTTTGCGAGTCTTAGCGGAACACGGACGGCTGGGATTGTTAAAAGATTGTAAAAAAAAACATTTTATGCGTCAAACGTAAGTTTTCTCGAACATTTATTATGTTTTGTTTTATCATTTTATCAATCCACATATCACTTTCGATATTTGTGGTTATTTCATTACGGGTTTTGAAACGCTTTGAGTAGAGAACAATCTAAATTTTACATATTGTCATACGTACGTATGTTCTAAGAACACAGTTACTGGGTTTTTCCCCAGCGCAGCGGGATGATTGGTGAACATTTCATTGTGACATTCATACACGTTCCTCATATATAAATAGCTTTGTCTCTGTGAGACTTCTATGATGTATCTTAATTAAATTTTATATTTTAGTTTGAAATGATCATTAGTAGGCAGTTGTACCAGGTTTTGTTTATTTTTCTAATTATAAGTACACCCTTATTTAAATCATTTATTTCTTATTATAAACTGTTGTTATAAAAATTATCCCTACAAAAAATCTGACCACATTGCGTTATAATTTTAAAACCCACTCCACTCTTTATAATGCTAAATAATAAATTATCTTAATGTATTCCTATGTTAATTTAAAAGTTATTTACCATTTTATAAAAGGCTCACGTAATTTTATAACATTACGTGTTAAAGGTTGATTGGGTCATGGTTTACGACTAAAATAAACTGACATTAAAACTATATTCATAAACAAGCACAATTTTATCGACTGGTGTATAATATTTGGGTTTGAAAATTTTAACAAACGCTTTTAATTAGAGTTTTAGTATAATACGGTCTCCGTTGGCAATTATATATATAAAAAAAATAATGCGTTGTTCGAAGTAACCCAATTTTTAATCACGGAAATATCTTATTAAATTGTACTTTCTTTGACACTATATATCATTTAATATATTAGTTAAAATGGTGGTCAACTAAACATATATTTTTTTAAATCGGCAAATTACTCACTATATAAATTTAGGGTTTTATTATCCGCTAAAATATAATACTCGTATATTGAGTTAATCGGATATTTTAAACATTCACGTCTAGTGATTTTTCAAGCTGAAAATAATCTCTTTAATCTAGAAAATTTCAGAAAGAATAAGCTGCGCAAATTTCAGGTAGCCAGAGCGCATCTTTTAAAGTTTATTGTTACTTCGCACGTACAACGGATTTTCCGCTTTATACTTAAAATTAACTAATTTACTGATCAAATATTTGCCAATTATTCATCATCACAGAGTATAAAATTGTAGAGAGTTTAACTAAACCCCTTCTTTGGGCGAGGGGATCGGGGTGCGGTGGAAATATGTCCCACCTCGCGCATATTTAAGACACATTTATACTGCAGTTGCGGATTTTTTCTTGCATAATTAAATCCCGTAGTAAACGAAACGTATTGTTTACAATAGACGTTGTTTTTTTTTAATTTTATTCCTAAACGAGTCACTTTGTGATAAAGCGCGGCTTATTTACTAGAATATTATACTTTTTAATAGTATTTAGTGTGGATTATTCATAATTGTTTCAAAATTTAAACACTCGTAGTAATTTTTTTAAACAAGTCAAACATATTGGCACCAGTCGTAGAACGGCAGCGTGTACCAAGAAATTTACGTTAGTCTATATATTTTGGTGGTCTGTGCTCGTGATATTTATCGACCTTTTTGCTTATATTGCCACCATTTTTGCATGCACAATTAGTAAGTATTCGTATCCAATATCCAAGTACAGTTCGCATTGGTTGCACCCTTCATTCGCGGTGACTGACAAAACAGCCGTGCGTGTGGACTGCTGTTGACCGACACGCGGCTTGCAGCGTGCGGCCCGCTGCTGGACCGGCACCGGGCGGCTCCTGCTGGCCAGGCCGCGGAGACTCCTCGACATTCCTGCGTGAGCGTGGCTGCGAAACGCAGCATCAAGATTAGCAGCGACACGAAACGCTGTTCTCGATAGCGCAGTTGGTTCCTGGTCGTCCATCTTCCATATCGCGGGTACCTTCTGTGCCACGCCTGGCTGTGTCTCGCTGCTCTGCAGTTACTTTTTACTTTTTCTTGCGTTCTCGAATGTTTGTAATATTTCTTTGTATTTATCTGCTTAAAAAATATTCACAAAAAAGTTTCTAATAAATTATGAGGGAGTAGGGGCATTATCCGTAGCTTTACCCAACCGAGTTTCTCCAAGGTATGCTTGGCTACAGTAGTTTAGAGACTAGAAGGAATGTGTATTTGATTATGCATTTTTATCGATTGTTGCGCGGTATGATCGATAATCTTGAAATTATGCGGAACATCGGTTTGTATGTTTCTGATAATTACTTTAGACAGCGTCAGTATAGATTGTTTCACATTCCAATACACAGGACCAACCTGCCAATGGTTATGCCTGTTGGAAGAACTACAGCTATGCTGAACGATATCACTCTGGACATCGATCGGTTCCATGTCTCTGAGAGGATTTTTCGGAGCAGGATTCTCCTGCACCTTTGATATGGATGATTTTATATATTTCTAACTTATTTATAACATTTACGAATAATTAAATTTGTGTTTGTAATGTAAATGTTATATAAAAAATAAATAAATTGAATTCACACAACATCCATTTTCTTGAAAATATAAATATAACCCAAAGAACACATAAAACTCTTTGTACGTAATCACACTGCATTGATACACTAAATATATATGTGCATTAATTAAGATAAATTATAGAAGTCTCATCCTATTTTATTCTTCTTCTTTTTGTGCCACATCCATTCAACAGACATTGGCTATCTTGTTGACTATGAGAACTCTATAAACTTCGGCCCGGAATAGCTCTACTATCCCATCTCTGTCCCAGATGACTTCTTCCAGGGCCCCACCTCCGGTAATCTTTCCCTGCAATTAAGAGCTGCAATATCTCTTACTTTTCTGGGTGTCTCATCACATATCCAAGATTTCGGATTTTCATTAATATTATTTTTATTTTTTTTTAAATAGAGATGCGAACACGGAATACGTGTCATATCAATATTCTTACAATTTTCAAACTAAGCTAAACGCTTGTGCTATGAAAATAGGACTAACTTGCTGATCTGGAGTGAGGTTCGAACCAGTGACGTTTGGATCACGAGGCGAGAGTCCTAACCACAAGACCAACAAGCTATAACATCTTCACTCGTAATTCTGTCCGCCCAGCTTATTTTGAGTATTCTTCTGTAGATCTACATATCGAATGCTTCGGCAATCAATTCTTCGGTGAGGGTCTTTGCATTCCATAAAATAATATCCTAGGGTCTTTGCATTCCATAAAATAATATCCTATTTTACGCCATCTGTAATTCTCATCTTAACCAAATTTCTCGGTTAAATACGATTGTCATTAGCAGTGAGACTGTGTCTTTATTTTATTTGCTTATTTATTTTAAGATTTTATCTATTTGAATATATCTTTATACATATCTGACTGATCTCTTAGCCATGTTAAGACAATTTTTACTTGATTTTAAAAAATATTCTTAATTTGAGTGGGAAAGTTAGTATGAGAAAAAGCATTAATAAAATACAAGATGTATTTAAGAAGCAAAAATATTTAACTTCAGTAAAATTCAAAAATTGTATAAATACAAGTAAGTATCCTTTCTCAACGCTAAAAACTTTGCTGAAGTAGTTGGGACGTATGAAATCTATGAACTAGAAGATGATAAAGAAAATATGATATGTGGTAACAGGATCAGAGGACCTCTGCGAAAGATGGAAAGACCGTCATGATATTTAAGGTTAATATTGGAAGATCTCTTATATTCCATTTCATTTGCCTACTTCTTAGAGAAAATGATATGCTGCATGGTTCTACTCGGTTTCCCAATAATTCTTGGAAATATATTTTCCGAATACAGTGTATAATAAATTTTAAAACCTTCATAAAAGTTAGTCAAATGTCGGAGAAAACTTCTGAAGAACTGTATTCCTTGGCTCTAAAAATAATGTAATTTTGTTTAAATTTGTAAGGGCGCAGTAACTTTCTTAAAGAACTTTTCACATAGTTAAATTATACTTATAAATGTCTTCTAATATTTTCCTCCAAATCGGGGATCATTTCAAACAATGTTTTTTGTACATATTTTGAATTCAAACGAGTCGTTTTTTTTGTATCTTTTTTGTTGTATCATATCAGATTTATTGTAAATCGGTTTCTGTGTTTCGGAAAAAATACCCTAGAATACTCTCACGAGGGCTAAAATTGACTGTTTTTTTTTAATTCAACGCAGCAAATAATTATAAAAATTTTAAATCAGTCATGCCACATCCACCCACGTTTTACGAAAACGCGTTTTATCATCATCCCAATTATAATAATTTCTTTGTTTATCTGTCTGTACTTCCGTTCGCGTAACTTTTCGAATTTTGTTTTTGTATTTTCTTTTAATAAAATAAATAAATACTTAATACTTAGGAACTGACATGTAAAAGTACCGTCATTTTTGACGGGTTACAGCTAGTTTAAGAATAAAAATGCATAGTACTTATTATTCTCCTGTAAAATACATACTCGTATATAGGATTCTTCCGTTTTGTAATGAGGCCCATTTTTTAGTTACACGCACAATTAGCCTTTTCCTATATCGGTTTAAAAAAAATCTTCTTGGCGCAGAATGATTAGGAGAGCCGACTTCATCTGAAATGGTAAGGGGCAAAGATAAAGATGGAAAAAAAAGATAATAATTCGGCACATGTAAATTTAGATCCATGGTAACCATTCTTCAAACGCTCGTCAGTTTATGTATCTAATATTACTCTCCTTCAATTTTATTCCTGATATACCAATTTTCTTTCATTCGCTTTCAGTATAACTAAATCGCTTTCCATATCCGAACCATATTTTTCGATACTAATATTCCCATGTTTAATAATTACTATTATTGTGCACGTCTTTGTAAAATTACATTGAATGATTTGTTTGTGCGTTAGTCTTTACGGTTGATTGTAATTTTTTTTAATGCTCTATCTCGAAACAGGTCGAGAAATGCAACAGTTACTAATGTTTTTCAACCAGGTGAGACGCCGTTGCATCTCGCTTCTTCAGAATATTAAAATAAACTTATTAATTTATATTCTTGCCAGGGATTATTCTACCGGATTGTTTTAAATTATTTGCAGCTAACAAGAAACAGTAATATTTACGTATAAAAAGAGTAAATTCATATTTTTCTCGTGCCTCCCCTGTTTAACGATCAATTTACCCATTCAACTAATGTTGAATATCAATTTACACGTTCAACTAACGTTAACTATCAATTTCCCAATCAACGAACATTGACTATCAATTTTTATTTATTTTTTGTTGAAAATTTACCTAAAAAAATAAACCTAGAAAAGCTCCAAAGTAGACATGTTCTTCAGTCATGATTTTCTTTTTCCTGGGCCTAAATTTCCAGCAACATTTATAAAACACATTTTATTGTAAAGTTGTAATTTTAGACTATGAAATTTCAAACAATATTTTGTGGTTGATATTTCTTCTCACTGATCAAAGTATATCATATTGTCACGTGTCGTGGCTGCAGTAGGAATTACTGGAATTCAATACAGGAGATTTAATCGATCGTACAAAGTCAATTAACACTATTAAATGTAACTCTATTCTTTAAATTAAACTAATTCGCAAATTTATCACTCGTAAATAGACACTTTATTATAGCTTTACCATTTTATTCACTATTCACTAGAATATTCCATCCAATTTCCGCACGTATTAATTTCGCTTCGGTTTATTTCGCAACGTAAGAACTTTCCAGAATATTTCTGTCGAATTACCGCTCGCTTGGCCAGACTGCGAGCCTGGCCTCCGCAACTCGCGGCTATGCTAGCTTCCGTGCCGCTGTCAAGCGCGCCCAAAAACAACTCATCCTTACTTTAAAATGTCACCTGCACTTCAGGAATTGACCTGCAAAGTACAATAAATGAATTTTTTTATTTAATCTGGAATAAATTTCATCTAGGTAAATCTTTAATTGTTTTTTCTGTGTATAGTTTTATGGAGTATTCTACCATATACAGGGTTATTTGGAAAACATTAATAACCTCGCAGGAGTCTATATTCCTGCCTTGATTACGAGTTGAAAATATTCAAGCAGCCATGACCTAATATATATAATTATGGAGTTATGCAATATCAAAGTTTGCATTTTTTTCAACATTTCTGACTTATTTTTTACAAAACGTTGAATTATCATTACAGTAACTTAAATTGAGAAAAACGCTGAAAATTTTGTTATGTTTTCCAATTGCAATTCAAAGGATTTTATTTTATTTGACTTGTATTAAAGAAAATGAATTTTTCATATTCGATATAAGTTACTGTAACAGTACTGTAAATAAGTCCAACGTTTTACCAAAAATAAGCCAGAAATATTGAAAAAAATTGCAAACTTGGATGTCGCATATGTCTATAACAATGGTTGCTTGAACATTTTCGACTCACAATTAAAGCAGGAATATAGTCTTGCGAGGTTATTAATGTTTTCCGAATAACTCTGTACACGTAAGAAAAATATTTATAATTTTTAAATGAAATTTTTTACTTATTGTGTACTGCAGTAGCAATATTCATTAGATACATTAGATTTTCTGCTGCGTGTATTTCCAATTGACTAACCTAATTCGTTTTACAAATACATTTTTTTAATACTCTTAAAATATATTAAAAAAATAAAACTCATCGATAAGTATCCTGGAAATTTTCTCGTGGGAAATTGTCAAAGGCGCTTTGCAATCTAATTGATTTCAAATACTTTACGATCAGAAATGCACTCAATATACTTCGGCTGGATATCAAAGACGCTAGCCGATCGGTGTTTAGCGCGGCCGGCGCAGAATTATTGTGCGGTCATTGCGGCGGTGTGAAGGAATTCGTGCTCAATATCAGAACGGGAGAATGCGCAGCTGCTTACCGGCTCGGAATATCTGTACTACGATAATATGATAATTATTGCCAGAGCCTCCGATAACTCATTCGAGAAAATACGGCCACCGCACAACCATTTTAGGAGCCCATTTTAGAAAGGGTCCGATGACATATGGCAGGCTATGATTTTGCTCAACTAATTATTGCCCTTAATCTCTGGAATGTCAGTCATTTTAAATCATTTAATAACAAATAATATATTTAAAGGAATTACACGCTGTCCATCAGTCATATTTTATATTGATTTATATTCTCGAGTGTTTGAAGTATGTCGAAAGTCTATTTTTGCGTCGCGTATTTTCGTAACATCGCGATTTAAATCACTTGCAGTGTATGAAAGAATATTTTTATTTATGTAATTATTCTCTACCTTCAATAAATAAAGATTTTACATAGACAAATCATATTTTTTCAGTTAGAACGAAAGCTCTTAAATAATCGCCACCAGGCGGCGCGTGAGTCACAACTATTTGAATCATTTTAAGGGTTTATTTTTGTTATGTAATTAAGTTAAATCGTAATGTTAATAATGTTCTTATAATGGGCGAATTGAATAGTTTAAATATAAGCTTTGCATTTTTGTGGCCCTGGCTGCGCCAATAGGCTAACATTGCTCTCGAAGCGTCCACCACAATAATTTAGTACTATGCTAAAATGCAAAATAATTTTGAATTACACGAGCAAATTAATTCGACTAAAACACATTTCTTGCAAATTTCAGTCTACGTTTATATCAAAATAAATAGTAATTTTGCACGGGCAATGAATGTTCTTATTCACAGATGGTCCCCCCCCCCCTCCCTCCACCGCCACAAAAGTTTGAAATTTTCAAAGCATCTCTTTATACATTATATAAAGATTTTTCAGAATTTCATTGAAGCACGGAACCCAATTTAGTCACGTAGTCATAGATAACATCGACCGCATGGTAATAACGTTTTTTTAGAGCAAGTAAAAACGACCCACGAAGAAAAAACGACTAAGACTTTATTAACAAACATTATCTTGTCTTGTTATTTGCTGTCTTATTATTTTCATACAACGCTCTCGTTTTCTTCAAGGATGAAAATTTCATTTTACAATTTTCCTATGAAAAAAAACGTATCCCGCTTGAAAAGCGTATCTCTTTATTAACGACAATGTACGATGCAAATAGATTTTTTTTAAATATAATTAATATATAACATTGGATGAAGCCGTTGAAATAAAATCTCTTTTCGAAACAGAAATCAACGTACTGTCATATAATTATTTTGAGTTTTATTGTAATATTATTTATTTTATTTTACAATGCCTGTCTTACTTAAAGTAATTTTGATACAAGCGAAAATTACAAGTATTTTTTACAGTATATTTATTTTGATGGTTAACAAATACTTAAATAAAATTTTAGAATACTAGAATAAAATTTTACGCAACCAAATCACTGTTAAACTACAACGAAAGATTATCCAGTGTCGTTATGTTTCACAAACCTACAATGGTTTCCAAAAAGCAGTAAGGAGTATCTTAGAAACCTAACGTGCTTACTCACACACGCACGTACGCACGCCCAATCACATATCTACATGTGTATCATTACTTCTTTATGAATTTGTTTGTTTTAAGATAATTCTTCGAATTCCCGCATGGCTTAAATCTATGAATATTGTTTCTGTATTTTAGAGCATATGTAAATAAAATATAAAGAGAAAGTAAGAGCACATAAAATTGTTTCAATTTTTTTTAGATATCATTTTCAGTGTTCAGTTTTCTAGGCATATTTAACTGGAACGCTCACTGAATATACAAATTCATTATTAATTGAAATAAACAACGTGAAAGATTGTCTTCTAAAGAGACTTCTTTCAAATAAATAAATTGGTACAGTAATATTTCAGAAAAATTCATTATATTAATCAAAAAATCAAGAAAGAGAGGGCGACCGCGAAAGACGTGGCATGAGCAGATTAACCAGATACTGGAAGATGGTCCCGTCAAAAGCCTCAACAACCGACGAGCTTGCATGCGAAGATGTATGAATGTGGATGAGGCGAGAGTTGTATGTCAGGACAGAAGAGTGTGGAGCTCTATCCACTCTGCCTACCCCCACGGGGAAACGGCGTGATGGTAAGTAAGTAAGCAATATTGCTGTGTTGGTCTTATGGTTAGGACTCTCGCCTCGTGATCCAAAGGTCGCGGGTTCGAATCTCACTCCAGACCAGCAAGTTAGTCCTATTTTCATAACACAAGCTTTTAGCTTAGTTTTAAAATAGTAAGAATATCGATGTGACACGTATTCCGTGTACATATCTGTATTTAAAAAAAATAATAGTAATAATCTTCAATGCAATGTCTTCTTGGCGTTTGGGCGAGGATTTGCGCCAATTATCATCATCATCAGTCTCCAAAAGCCGCCCGGACCGTAGTTTATCAGCCAGTAAAAAAATCCCAATTTAGAAATTTTGAAAACCACATTTGGGTTAGTCGTGCTTCCGTCGCTTCACTGCCGTACCCACACATCACAAATGTTTAGTTGCTATGGTCGCGTTATTGCCTCGACGAAATTCGTGAATAAAACAATGACGCAAGCGCACTTTATACGCAATATTTCCAAAATTTACAAGGGCTCTCTGCTGTTCGCTAGCCATGCCAGGGCTAAATGGAAAGTGGAAGGGATGCGTAGTTTGAAAACAGATATCATTCGTTGGTGAAAGTAATTTTCTTCTTGCATTCATAGAAATACGTAATTACTTTTCCAACAATTAATATATAAGGTTATTTGGAAAACATTAATAACCTCGCAGGACTATATTCCTGCCTTGATGAGTCGGAAATGTTCAAGCTATTTTGACCTAAACTCAATAGTTGTGGAGTATGCGACATCAAAATTTGCATTTTTTTCAATATTTCTGACTTATTTTTTGTAAAACGTTGGACTATCATTACAGTAATTTATATCGAATATGAAAAATTCATTTCCTTTAATACAAGTCAAATAAAATAAAAATCTTCGAATTCCAATTGGAAAACATTCCAAATTTTTCAGGGTGTTTATCAATTTATTTGATTTGTTATTGTAATGATAGTCCAACGTTTTACAAAAAATAAATCAGAAATATTGAAAAAAAAACGCAAACCTTGATGTCGTTTGATTGATGCATATCTCCAAACTATTTATATTAAGGTCATGATAGCTTGAACATTTTCGACAATATCATAATCAAGAAAGGAATATAGTCCTGCGAGGTTTTTAATATTTTCTAAATAACCCTGTATATTCTAAAATCTTTTCAATCGACGCAACTTGTTTGTATACGTGTATCAATATGTATGTATGTATGCGTGTAAGGCGTACCTACTCTAATTCGTTTACCATACAAATTGCGCCACAAGAATTTACCATACCAATTGCGCGTACTTTCCGCGAAATAGGCCAACGAGAAATTTACAGACACCTTGCTTGCACGGTGAACTCTTACTAAAACCGCCTTTGGTGAAAAACATGCCACTGAACGTAGATTGTTAATCTGAAATGAAAAATAATAATTTTTAAAAATTAATTAATTTTTTTACTAAAATATTTTCGCATCCTCATCCCCACCCTAATTTTCCTGATATTCAAAGATCTATAATTACAATTGTAATGACATAATTTATTCCATCCTTGATTATAATATCGTATTTTCAGAATATTTTGAGAACGTCCAATATTTTTAAGAACACAATACTAGATGTATTGTAGATGCCTCATTGAGACCAAGCTATTTTTTATATTTTCTTATATGGAAAAGTAGGTATAGAAGTCTTCTTTTTGGGTGTGTATTGGGCTTGCGACCTACCGTACGGCTGGCTTAAGTGATCACTTTACACAATGTAACATTTACCAATTCCACCCATGATAGACTACCACATCTATTAGTTTTTTCACTCCCTCTGTTTCTACTAACTACAGGCATAACTTGCAACAAGTTTAATGCACTCACAAAAAAGTATAATTTAGACCTAAATATTTAAAAATAACCCGATTCACGTGCGACGCTTGCTTTTCGATCCATTTTTCAAATAAAATATATGTTATTATTTTCCACTAAATTAATTACATATAGTTTCATCAATATACCCTATATGTAGACAACGTAAATAGGATATTTTGTAACTACCATTGAAAACCTGAAATTGACTTTCTTTATGTTTCACAATTCTTCTTTTTTCTTAATTATTGTCAGCTGTTGGTTTGTTGGTTGGTTGTTGGTTTTCCGCATAAATATAAATAAAAAAAATCTCTATCAAATTTTTGGAAGTTGTATAATACATATGTTTAACTTGCGCACCTTGTTTCGTATGTAAATTGTATTTTTACCACCGCCACCTGCAGTCGAAAACTTTGTCATTCCCATAATCCAATACAGATGTCACTATTGATAATGAGATATCTATATTTTGATTGGAGTTTTTAAAGCAATATTCTTTACATAATGTGTATACGACATTCTTCTGAATTATTAACACTACACTAGAATAAGTGTAATTTGAATAATTCTTTGTATCTTGCTGAACGGACCATTGGACTCGAAACATGTTGACAATACAATAAATAGCGATTTTATACAAACAAAATGTTATTTTTAATATTATTTATTTTTTACTCTATTTTTTGCTTTAATTAAAAATGTACGCGATTTATTAATAAACAAAACATCAATAATATCCTTTTTACTTGGCCGTCGCCATAACAGAAGATTGTTGTATCGCTCGCTCGCTCTCGCCGAGGTCGTCTCGCGCCGCGGTCCGCCAGACAGCTTGGCTCTCCTTTAACGAACAAAGTATCCGATTCAGCCGAGCCGCTGGGATAAAGAAAGCCGTAACGAACAACCTCTGCCATGCTAATGTGCGTCGCGGACAGCGTTTCCGTTGGGGCACATTTCACTCCGGCGGGCGGCGGTCGAGATGAATACTAATCCGGCGCGCTCCGAGCTTATCACAAATGCGCCTCGTCACGAGATTGATTGAAATGTTTGACTTCTGTGCAGTTTGTAATTTATTAACACCTTGTGGAACTGTTGTGTTCCAGGGAAATCATTTCAATAGGCACGATGACAGATTTTGAAATAACCTTCTATACTGTAGGTACACGTCTTCTAGTACCGAAAATAACATTATTTAATTTTTTACACAAATAAATGCATTTTCATTTACCTATTTTTAATTCTGCGCGAAAACGCCCGATGGTGGCATGGCGACTACGTGACGTCAATCCTAAGTAAACATTGCAATGTGTCTATGACAACACCCCGTGAGACAGGTTGACGGTTACTTAGGCGTGATGTTATTCGCTCGGCGTTTCAGTTAAAATGGCCGATAGCAGAAATTTATATTTTTATTTTATTGAATATCTCAATGTGTACATTAAAACTGGATCATTTTTTAGAATCTTTTCAAAATATTTTCTTCTCTAAAATCACTTATTCTTTAATATTATCATCATGTCTATTCACGAGCAGATTTAGATTGACTAATATTTTTGATACTACTGTAATCAGCGATTACTTTGTGGTTATTCATTGCAAATTCAATTAAAATTAACTAACTAACTAACCATCATCCAGTTTCCCCGCAGGGGCTGGCAGAGAGGATAGAGCGCCATATTCTTCAGTTAAATTCATATATCTTCTCATGCATGCCCTACGGTTGTTGAGGCTTTTAACAGGATCATCCTCCAATACTTGTAGTATCTGATCATGCCAGGTCTTTCGCGGACGACCTCTATTTCTGTTGCCTTCAACACTCGCCCCTTATATCTTCTTAAACATTTTTTCTGTTCTACATGACCAAACCATCTCAGCACTCCTTTATTTATTCTATCTACCACACTAATGCCATTATTACATTCACCTCTAATTTTTAATTTGTAAATTAAATGACAAACAAAATTATTATATATCAAAGAATTAAAAATAATATATTTAAGTCGTTTTAAGTGGGAGTTTAGTTAAGGACGTCGAAAAATAGATGATATTTTTAAAAATAAAATATAAGGCCAATCTTTTTGAATCTTTAGGGATGGAAAATAGACTTTGTGAAAAAATGTTGACGACATATTTTAGACATTAATGTTGTGTTTCGTAACCGGAGTTTTCAATTAGCGGGAAAAATGGAGCCTAAAATTTTTTTATAAGTCAAAAAACTTTATTTATTATAATTTTGTCATAATTAAGTCAAAAAATTGACTTAATTATGACAAAAAAATATTTTATTGTGTCGACATGGGCAAAAAATGAGGACACATTACTATATGAAATTGATAAATTTCTTAGATATTAGACATATAGATCGAAAAAAAAATATTATTGACTGCAATAGCAGATAAAATAACGAATGTATTGTAAAATGGTAAAATTATGTGTATTTTCGCATACATAAAAAACACAATTCAATAAATAAATTAAAAATTGTTTTCTGCAGTGATTACTGCCATTCAGCATAATACCCTTGAATAGTGTTTTTAAATGTGACAACTAACATGAAACATTCTAAAAAAAAAACTTCCGTATCCAAATGCTGTCTTGGCATTTATTTGCTGATACATTAGGGAAGCGCACGTTCTAGTGTTACGTATTTTTAGTGTAGGTACCTACTTTTAGCAATAAATTTGTTTTTTTTTTTTAATTTTCGGTGATTCTGAATAATATAAAACTGACTGAATGTCATATTTTTATGTTCACTGTAAACCTACAATTTTAATTAAATTTATAAGCCACATCGAGAAATATTAAAAATAAAACATTTCCTGTGAATTGTGATTTTTATATTCACTATTTTTTGCCGCGAAGGGCATAAGTGGTAGGTGAACTAAGGTATGAACTATCCATTAAACGAGTGGATGTCTTCATCGTCACAGTACTTGCGCAGTTTTCTCACACGTCCCGTAGTAATAATATCTCCGCGAGGTTTACTTTTCCCCGCTGCAGTTTTCCTACCGCGTGTTCGGATCACTTCTCATGCGGAGCTCGGCAGGAACATTCCTGCGCATAGTTCACTCGAAGAGACACACATGTGCGCGGCGATAAACCCCGTTCAAGCGCGACCAGCCGCGCCAAGCCCGGGGGCACTTTGCAAAAGTTCGCTCCCCGACGATGGCCGCGTTGGATGTCTAGGAAGAAATAAAGCGCCTTTGTATATCCGGGATGCTCGTTTTGCCGTGGCTTCTAGGAAAGCTCTATCCCGCGATAAATAAACACATCGGCGCTCTTGGTAGTTCAGTAAACTAGTAATTGCTGCGCTCGCGAATTCGGAATTACCAACCTTTTTATCGACACAAGACATCTTACGGGAGATTCTAACACACTTTTTTTATAACTTTATACCATTAATGAAATAGAAATTTATATTTTAAAAAAAGTAACTCATAAAAACAAGTTTATGCGTTGAAATATCCATACAACTTGTATGAAAAAACATTAAAAATTTGAAAAATCCAAAATTATACTATAATTATTAAATTTTTTAATGAAAATTTGATAGATCTTCTTGATCGTCGCCATGAGTCTGCTTGCAAAGTTTCAGCTCGATCGGATCACGGGAAAAGGGTTAAAAATCGATCCAAAGTTTTTTCGACGGCAAGCAAGCGAGCAGACAGATAAAGGGAGTAATGAAACAAATAAATGAATTTATTTGATCACAAAAAGTCCCTAAACTTGAACTTAACTGAAGCAGTTATGTGTAATTCGCACTAATTGACACTACCGAGAAACTTCTAGACGTTTCTTATCACACTGACCGCTTTTCGTACGCCTAGAATAGAATAGAATAAAATAACGAAGGTAGCTTATCGCTGGTCAAATATAATGCACCGTCAATCGCCGCCCATTGTCGCTTCGTATTACTTCGTTTCGTTTTACTTCGCTTTTTATCTCTGGCTTACACTAAACGCCATAATAAACAAACTGCGCAGCGATCGCTGGGTTTATATAAAAAATGTTTCTCTCTGGAACCTTCCCATACATGTTCCATTAATTTCTAAAATGTCAAGAGTGTTGGGGAATCCTCGATTATGTGTAGTTCTTTTCTTTCTTATAGTCTCGTGACCAATATGTTTAGTTACCACCGAGATACGAACTCGGAATATTTCCAATCCAGAGGAATGTAACAAACTGATTTCGGCTATCAACCATTAATGATTACTTTGAAAATGATTGATTCATTATTCAATTTTCAAATAGCTGTCAAATTTATATTATGCAATAAATACTAAAAAGTAATAATTGTTATACAGGCTAATTAAAAATGGATGTATCATTTTTTTATTCAGTTTGGAATATTTTATCACTAAATATCATATAATAGAACTATTTTATAAAATTATAACCTCGGAATAAAATGTTCTTATACTTTAAAAAAATAATTTATGAACGTGGATAAGAAAATAAATATATTAAGTAGGTGAAGTCAAGGACCTTTAAAATTAATAGCCATGGCTACATATTACAGAAGGTGAAGTCAGGGACCTTTAAAATTAATAGCCATGGAACGACGGGAAACAATTTAATTCCATTCATTTGACAAAAAAATTAGCGTGGATTTTTCGGTTTTCGTGAAGTTTAAATACCTTTTAATGGGTATTTGTATTTTTTCTATTGTTTTTAATATTCGAGGTCGTATTGCTATATTATTAATATTCGTGGTAGTATAAGTTTTCTTTAGAGGGGTGGTGATTTGTTTCCAGGAAAATATTGGCCTCATTAACAAACAACTATCCTGTGAATATCCTAATTCTGAATTTGCTGGTGGGAATTTTTTGGGATAATCTGCCGTGTGTATGCGATCTTTCTGGCTGACGTTTCGGATCCTGTTGCGAAGTCCATTATCAATAATGATTTGTTGCTCTAAGAAATATACACGGCAGGAATTCCAACCAAAAATTTCTGAACGGCCTGAAAAACCGATAACATTATAGATTGATATGTCAGTTACTTTCTTGTGCAACATAATTATTTTTATTTACACTAAATTAATTATTTTTAAACACACACGTTCAGTTATTTTAGTCACCACTATAGTTTCGGGAGGAGCATTCCCCCAGCAGTTATAAACTAACCTAAATACAGAATATCCCAATATTAATGAAATTAATAACTTACCTAAATTCAGAGAATCGGTTCCTCATAAAGTGTGAACTTTTTGGGAATCGTTGAAATCCTAAAGAGCATAAATTCTGAGAAAACACTACGAAAAACTAGTGATGGTCAAACCGTTATTTTAACCGGTTACACGTTGTACAGTTATTTGAGATTTGTACCTGATGGTACCGAAGATCGATAACTGAGATATATCTGTTATGTAGTACCGATAGTTGCCCGTCGATTTGCGAAAAGTTAGTTACCAATCCTCGAGACAATCAATCTTAAGTATGTCAACAGTAAAAATACCATCATTATGAATAACATCACATTTTACATCACGTCTCCAATCCTAAATTTGTTCCCTCTAATGACCAAAAAAATCCTCCCCACTACGCGACCTGCTGCGCTGCACGAATAAGTTCTGGGTTTAGATTAGTTAGTAATTATATCTGATAATGAGAGTGACAGCTCCTCTCGAAACTGCGGTAGTGACAAATATAACTCAGTGTGTGTATTACAAAGTTTAATTAAGTGCAAATTAAAATAACCGAGAACATTTTTACTCTAATTCAGCATCCCGACATTGAATTTAGACATTCATATTATATGATTATTGGTAAAGACCCATCTTTAGAATACCATATTTAAGTCCTTCGTGTCTTTAAGTACTTACAATATTTGAAGCACCTTTGTACAATGTATTTCTGCTCATTTTGAATGCCTACCGTGTGCTTAAATAATATTCGGAAAACTATTATATTCCATTGAAAAATAATATTTTGCTGAGAAATTCCTAAGCTGCAACAAAAGAATGACTTCCGTTTCCTAAATTTACGATAATGACAATGTTTACATTCCCAAACATTGTATTCACACGTCATCAGAACGGTGAATTTCGCGTGAGAAGTAATTGTCTGTATCTCGCTGGAGACCCCTGCGAAATCTGGGTAATTCTCTGAGAAGTAAACCCACCGGCAATTTTAGCATGACCGCGCAGTGTTGCAACTTTAAGTGAATATACCGGTCAGTCTGCGAAGGCGGTCCATCATACGAATTCTTAATAAACACTTCACTATCTGCTCATCACCTGGCGATATTTAAATTAAGGCTTTTTAGTTATTTTCCGTCCTGCCCCTGGCATTTCAGCTTACACCACTTTAGCCTTATAAATTACTTAAACAAATTCAATTTTATTTCCAACGCTTTTATTTAAGGGGTTACACCACGTTGACGCATCAATAATACATTCAAATTCAAATATATTATTTGACGTCACTATTGTACATACAATTTTTTTATTCATCATTGTTTGCGTCATACATTGGTCAACATTTTTCATCAAAAAATTAATTTGAAAATTTCAAAATGGCGGAGGCAATATGCGCTGTACCGCAAAGGTCCTTCTCCGTGATGCGCATGATAATCATGTCGCTAGGATTTGAGTGGAATAAAAAAGTTACTTGTTAAATTACGTAATGTCTATGAACCGGCATAACAAAAAATATTGTACAAATGAGATCAGTTTGAAAATATTTTTCATTTTTTTCTTAAAAAATCACGTTAGTTTCAAATTGCTATAACTCAGCCAATTTTTGAAATTATTAAATGTATGTTAACTCAAATTATTCTTTCAACTTTAAACTATAAGACAAACCAAAAAAATATTTTTTTTTAAATATCAGGGTAGCGTAACCCCTTAAATGCATCAGATTTTAAACACGTTTTACTCGCATAATTAATCATCGCCTTAAAAAGCAGTTTCTGGTGTGTAAACCCGAGTTCGATGAGTGGTCCGATTTTTATGAGATACAATTTCAACAACATTCGGGTTGGGCGCTAATAAATTGTACGAAAACACATGCTCGCAAAGTATCTCTCCTTTCTCTCGAATTTACAGTAAATCACCCGTGTCCATTGTGATATTGAAATATTACCCCGGGTTAATGCGCGGTTTGCTTAATCTCCATTAATACCATCTGCTCACCGCGGCGGCCGTAAAATATGACCTCCGGAGGATCTCCGGAAGATGACACCTCGTCATCGCGAAGCCAGACCGCGGCCAAATATATCCCGCGATCAACCCGCTCGAAAGTAACGAAACTTTCTATTTCTGTAATTACAGATGGTGCGGTCGAAATTCGCAAAGCGCCATTATGCCTTCATAACCATACGACTTTATTATTGAAGTCGTCAGTTCGACAGCTCTGTAATTTGCTCGTCGAGGCACGACTAACATCATAATTGCGCGTTTTAATCACTTGCACGAGGAGGTATTGGACGCCGGCCCGAAAATTCTACCAAACAGATAAGTTGCTTCGATAAATTCACGATCACCGCGGCACAGGCATAAACGTATTCATTAACTTTGGTCAATTATTGCAGTTTCGTTTTAATGAGAACATTTTTTTATTATTTATTTGACGCGGCAAGAATCGCACGCCGAACAGCAATCGTAAACGGACCGATGATGTTACGTTTTTTATGGCGAGAGAATTTTTAATATATTTAAAACCTTGTGTAATTTATGTCTGTATCTCTCCTTATTATTGTACCACGTGTGTCACAATATTTTATTCTCTTCCGTTGCTCTCGGAGAGCCCGTCCATTATTCATTGCCTGCCTTGAGAGAGAACTTGAAAAAGCTTCGTCGTTTATCATTTCCTACCGGCGTTTAGCATCTTTATGTATGCCAAAGCATAATTTTGTGTTTGACAATCGTAAAGAGGGCCGCTTCGCCCGTATTTATTTCAGATTCATTCTTCAATTTATTTGTATAATACAAGGCATACCCGCAGATCATTTTTGATCATCGTGAGATCCGACTCGTGGGTAGCTTAATAGCTACCCACAAGTCGGATATTTTATACAGCTTAAAATATTGAACTATTTAGTCATTAAATAAATTAGTTTACATTCGATTTTATAGTAACGAATTAAATAAATCAAATCTAGCTGTATTCCAGGGCATTTTAGAAAAATCTCTAAAATGCATTGGATGTAATAAAAATGCTAATGATATTGACATTGATGAAATTAGTAAGAGTACGGTACACGTACCGTAATTCAGATATTCTTTGTATAAATAGATGTCATCTAGATAGAGTAGAATTAAAATTGTATGAATATTCCACGGCGAAATACGGAATATAAGCTAGCTTATCAGATCTGGCAACCAAATATAGCAAAGGCAACATGGCTTTGTGAATAGTATTCTGTCAATAGGACATTATAAAGTACCTCACACACGAGAACTTCATAATCAGCCAAACGCGAATAGTTAACCTCAGCTTTAATGGTTTTGTTTTTAACCTTTTATTTATTTATTAGTGATATACCACCTGAATTTACATAATGTGAAACATAAAGTGTTCAAATAGCATAGCTATCTAAGTAGGTACATAAGCAGGAATTTGCAAAAAATGAAAGAATATCAACGAGATTAACGCAATGAGTACTTATAAATAGTAAATAAAAAAAATCAAAGAATATTAGCAAGATGAATACAATGCATAATGGATGTAGACTGGCTAGGCGTTTCAATCTATGTATAGGCGAATTCATACATAATACAGTTAGTGCGCTGGATACCTACATAAAATAGCTTACTATTGCCTTTGTCTTGAAATGTTTTTTGTTTTATTACCTAGACTTCGTTTTAGTTACTTCCTACTTTTACGGGAGAACGTTTTTAGTTATGAGATATCTTTTCAGTTTAAAATCTGCATTAAATCCTTGTTTTGCAGATATCTGAGAGTTGTAAATTTTAAAAAATGTTAATATTTCAGAGTGTTCGTAGCCTTTATAGTGTTTCGTACGCTTTATTTTTGAAGGAGTGGCTTTTACGATATTACTTCCCGTCAAGCATATTATACTAAAACACTACTGATGTATTTAATATTTTCAAAAAGTTGTTTATTTTTTCATTAATTCAACTTTGTATCTAGTTTGTCCGTTTGGATTGGATTTGGATTTACCAATAAAAATTATAAGAAAGGTTATGTTAAACAGCATTAATTTTTTGTGGTTATTTTTTTACATGTTTGATAAAATTCACGATTATTCATGTATAGTAATTATTTGTCTTACATTAAAATGGTCATTCACATTAAATGAAGCGATATAATCCATCCAACTCGTCATCATCATCATCATCACTCTTGGCACTACAACCCCTGGTGGGTCTTGGCCTCCTCAAGAGTCTTCCTCTTCTCATCTCGGTTTAATGTCAGCTCACTCCAGTTTCGAAGCTCCAAGGCAGAAATGTCTTTGAGGACGTTGTCACCCCATCTTAATTTTGGCCTTTTCAGCAGGGACTTTGGTGCTTGATGCTCGGACATTCTCTCCACATGACCCAGTCACCGAAGTCTTCCCAGTTTTATAAATGTTGTTACGCTTAGCTCCATAAACAGAGTATAGAGCTCATTGTTGTAACGTCTGAGTCAAAGTCCATTTTCTAGAACCGGTCCGAAAATACGAATCAAAATTTTTAAAAACGTCCAGTGCTCTATCATGCTCTTTATCCCCCCCCAGCCCCCCATCCAACTCGATAAAATATTATATATCGGCCAAAATGCAAGACCTGCTATTATAAAAATCTTTAAAAGAAACACGTGCACTCGTTTCCGATTAAATTTATATAATATTAACATTATGGACACACAAGATAAAGACAAAAAATTGCTTCTGACGGAATTACGACTTTTGGGCTATCTCAAAATTTAGTACAGGTACAGGCGTCACAAATTGAAAAAATCTATAAATTTCTTTAAAAAAATATAATTGTATTATATTCTAATATGGGAACATCTAAAATTGAAGATGTTGGGATTGGGACTTCTAAAAAATGTCACATTCATGCGTTCGGCAATTTTATCCACTTTCTATAAAAATGTGATTTGGGTAAAATTGTCAGTTACAGACATCTGTTGGCCGGGGCTTGTTATGTAATATGTATGTCAAATTTCCCATGTCATCAATGTACAATTCATTCTGCCGAAAAATGATGTTTAAGCAAGAAGCTTTTCACAGAAATATATTTACATAAATCTTCACTTTTTCATTCATTGTTAATAATCGTAGGGAAAATACTTGTTAGGTACCTCCCAGGAAATTACTCAGAAAAACTTATTTTAAGAATTTTTATTACGTTTCCGAGTGGAAAATTTTCATATTCTGTAAATTTAATACAAACACTCTACCTTTTCTAAGCCACTCGTGGCCGCAATAAGATTGGGTTTATTTAAGTAGAAAAGTCGAAACCCAAATCATAAAATAAACAATACGTAAAAATATTATTACATTAATAAATACCCCCAAAAATTCACGGAATTCTGTCATTTTGGGTCAGTAATTCAATATATTTTACTAGAGTAACAATAGATGTAGAAAAGGGTATCATATTTATATATTTATGCGAATAATCAAATATATGTTATTTATTCTCAAATTACAGAGCTAAATATATTATCAAGGATCGTTGGATAAGGATCAAAATAAAAGGATTAAAATTTTATTTAAAATATTGATCAAACATATTGAAGCCTATGTCGCTATAAGAGATTCATTAATTATTAAATAACAATAATTAAGATATTACATTCTCAGTACCTACTTATAATTTTTAGCCGGAGTTTAATTTTCATTAAAAGTTAATCGAAAAAATATTACATAAATCCAGCCCTTTGTGCAGCTGTTCAAAACAGTTCAAAAACAGAAGAACAAACCTTTGAACAGAAATTTATTTCTTCTTCATTAAAAAATCTAAAATAATTTTTACCAAAATTATAATCATCCGCTGAATTTGCATACTTACTTGTATTGCCACGGATTTGGATTTGAATCACAAAGATAAGTAATTAGCATTTCGTGAATGTCAAAGTTTAACCGCAGGTTTAATTAAAATTAACCATTCTTTAATTCTGTCTGTTTGAAGAATGAAAAATAAAAATTTGAAAAAACGTATTTACCGCGCTTTCACAATGACGGTCCGGCTGAAGGTTGGTGGGTGGCCCGGGTTAGCAGAGTACGAGGGCGTTAAAATTTTGTCATTCTTTATTTCATCCCTGACATTATTCATGACCTATTTCATGACATTCCTTGCAACCAGTATTAGAGAAATTGATATCTCACGTAGTAATATAGAACTGGTACTACGTCTCATTTTTATATAATATAGGTACATCGGGAACGCAGTTTTTAAAATTAAAAAAGTCTTAAAATTAAAATTAAAAGCAATTAGCTCTCGTATCTAGTTTGCAGGGGCGTGCAGTGAGTACAAGAAGCATGACTTTTCCTAAACATATATTTTGAAAAGAAACTGAAATAAGAGAAAAATCCCTTAATAATTCCAATCACAATAATTAACACAGTATTCTGATTTAAATTTTTCATAATATTTTGCCAGATAAATATTTAATTTCGATTTTTTCTAAATATATATTGAAATAAAAGTCATTCTTCTTGTTGTCACTGCGCGCCTCTGCTAGTGTGATAGCGTGATAGTTCGATAGCGGTCTTTGGGGTCCAGAGAGCGTGACACTGGCTTCTCACATCGAGGGCTTCGGGTTCGATTTCCGATGAGGACGTAATTAAATATGTTATTTACTCATGCTCATATATTATTGTGTTTTGGTTCAGAAATTGGGCCCTGTGGCCTGTCCAACGTAACAAATATATTTAAAAATCGTTCCGAATTCCCTCCGAAATTCCAAATTCGAAATTCAAAGTGCGAAATCCATCCTGCACAAGGAAAGGTAGGTAAATAGGTAGCGTCAATTTAGCAGAGATGTTTTAGGTGACGTGCGGTATACGCTGTAGAAACTCCTCTACGTATTATGCTCTTCGTAAATTGAATTTGTTTATAAAACTAAAAAAAAAAAAACTAACCATCACGCCGTTTCCCTGCAGGGGTAGGCAGAGAGGATTGAACGCCACACTCCTCTATCCTGGCACACCACTTTTGCTTCGGCCACATTCATACATCTTCTCATACACGTTCTACGGTTGTTGCGGCTTTTAACAGGGCCATCCTCATTATTTGTAGTACCTGATCGTGCCAGGTTTTTCGAGGACGCCCTCTATTCCTGTTGCCTTCAACATTCGCCTCATCTATTTTCTTAACCATCCTTTCCTCGGTCATACGTTCCACATGACCAAACCATCTCAGCACTCCTTTCTTTATTCTATCTACCACTACAGCCAGTATTGCATTCACTTCTAATTTTATTTGTTTATAAATCGAACAAAAGTAGCCTAGGCGTCCAGCGGCAATAATCGCTGGTATTCTTGCGCCTAATATACAGCAAGTGTCGTGCCGGCAGAGACACGAAATGACCGTAGATCCTGCCTCTTCCCTATTTGAAATCCGATATAATTTTGAATGTTGCACATACATACGTATATTTTTCAAATACATTAAATACATTGAGAGGTATAAAAGCAAAGTTTCTGAGATAAATACAAAAAACTGTCGCTATTCAAGGAAATTTCTCTGGAATCCATGAAACCTACACCTTATCGGAATTAAGTTTTTAGAAACATATTTTCATATACGTGTATAAATAAAATAATAAATAATTAATTAAATTTTGCTATAATGGTAGCAAATTTTAGTTATTTGGGTCTATAATCGACACCAACCCTCAATTTAGTATGAAGCGGCCTTTTTGTCATGTAACACATCCTTGGGGGTTGGTTGGTTGAAATAAATATTGCTATATTTATTTTAATACTCGAATTTAATAGGTAAATTCTAAATTAGTTATCTTCGGTGACTGCATTCAAAAGATTTTTTCATTCTTTTTAGATATTGCGACCTTAGCTTTAATATCCCTCAGTTTATATAATTGGACGAAATATAAGTAATTTTGTTAAGTACAAAAATTTTCGAATATAATTTGATATATTTTAGGGCATTTCTCGGTACAGCTTACGTGAGCACTTATGTTAGCGTCCTGATGTCCTAATGACCAATGCTATTATTTAATATAGGTTACTGGAATCTTAGCCATGTAACGAAAACCCGCTCATTAAACACTAATTATCAAAATTAACAGTATCGTAAAATTTCTAAAAATGGTGGAGGGATTACCGGCACGCTAATTGCAGTTAATCCCTTATCGGCTGCGTTGGCCATCCCTTAGATATGCCAGTTTGAATTTGACTTTCTGTGGAGTATCACGTTTGCTATAATATAATACCGCAGTGCATCTTGTGAATTTTTTTGATTATTTTCTGAGACGAAGTGGAATCTTCGGACGGCGGGGGTATGTACAATATTTTTCAAAATATAAGTGCATTATTTTATTTTATTGTTTGACTCCTTTATTATTTATAGTCAAATATTCGTAATTTGAATTTGATAAGTGAAATATTTTCAATTTCTTTTATGCATGATCTACGAGTGTGTAAAACTACGCTGTGTTAGTGAGTAAAATAAAATATTTATGTCGTCAATGCTGTTTTACATATCAAAAGTATAACAATTTTTTATCTATCCTTGAATCATTTTTTAAGTTCTTAATTATTTAATTTATGTACCTACTGAATACAGTATTCATAGAAAAGACATATCCTTTTCGTGTAATTTAATGAATAATATTTTAGTAAAAAGTCTCACCCCTAAACGCGTAAATCTGTAAATTATGGATTTAAAAAAAAATACCTTCATTCAATATTATGAACGCTTCCAAAACGTAATATGCAGTGCGTATTTTTGCCATTAGTAGTTTTAAAAAATATCCGAATCGTATGAAAAGCAGCAGGCCATGGGCAATTGCTAATCGCGGACACTAATAGCGGCGATATTAGTCGATTGCTTAACTTCTAGTAAAAATTTAGTGTAAAACAAAACATCTTCAAAGCATTTAATTAATTTGACCCTAGAGCCTTGAACTGTTTAGACCGGATATGTATCCATAAAAAATGCATAATACGAATTTAATGTATCTGCTGAATAATTCATCACGTAGCTAGAAAACATTATTTGCCTTTTCCAGTATCTTTCTCAGTATTGTCGCCCCAACTCTTTTAAGACTTTCAATCTCCCCGTGGCTGCGTACCTTGGGACCTGGTGCAATATCATACGTGAGTACCTTGGAGAAAACTTTTTTGATCATGTTTGATCCAGCGTACTCGAACGATCTAAGCGTTACCTCGATATTTGGTTGCCGCATAAAGTTCACTTAAAATTTTGGTTGCAGTACAATAATTTCTTAAATGGAATACAGTCCAATAACATATTTTAACTCTTATTTTAGTTATTGTATTACATTATCTATTTAGCATAATAATTATAATATTGTACCCCAAAGTCCTAAAGACTGCCTCCGGGGAATTATAATTCTTAAATTGAAGTCCTCGTAATCCATATTTGTTTGGTCCCTTGCGACAAATCAAATTATATGCCTGTTACATCGCTATAATTATTAGCCAAATATATACACGATTCACCCCCGTTTCGAATAATTTTTCCGGCGAATAACGGCGGGGGTTGTATTCATTGATTACGCTATAAGGATTATTTTCGGGTGAACGCCGCAACGAAATTGGCAAAGATCCGGGATATAATATTATAATATACGGTATGCTATACATGTGCACGTTCTGAAATCCTCAACGCGTTTCAAACGGAGATTAGATTATTTACAAACGACTGAAAATACATTTCAATTATAATCCTTTCAGAGAATCCATTTACAGGCCATCACATCTCGTGTTTAATATTAGGTGTAATTGCCATGTAATAATAACCGCTCAATAATATGGTTTATAATTGAATATGCTGTGGTTGGTAGCTGGCTAGTTATCGCAGGTTAATGACTTCATCAATTAGTCAAATTTTGACCGAAGTCAATTTGAAAAGCATTTGACCAAAGTCATGAGTTGGTTCCCGTTCCCGACAAAATTTAACTGTATTATATTGTGGTTCAAATTATTCACATTCAATACAATTTTCAATGACTCAGTAAACATATTATAAAAAAATGAAATAATATGAAGTACCTATGTCCTTGTTTTTTTCCTGTTAAATTCATTTAACTTCAATTAAGTAAAATTGTTGGTTAACTTATGTCGCAAAATTAATTACAAATTTATATTAAAAATTATGCATTTCAATATAAAAATGTGGTGAAAACTACGTTTATTTTATTAATTATATTATACTTATTTATTTTGTTAGATTTTTTTAATCTATTTATTTTGATTTGGGGAAATTATTTTTAAAAACTATCTATTTCGGGTGGTAAAATGTATTTTTAAAATACTTTTTACCACCCGAAATAGTCGTTGGATTATAAAATTTTATCGTTTTAATGTTCAAATACAATATTGGGATTTCGACTAGTACCTATAATAGTTGGGCGTATATGATTATTGGAACCACGGCTTCAGAATACTTACATATCTTGTATTGGTTAGTTGAATGAAAAATAAAACTATTATTTATTTATTTATATATTTGACTAATGGATATATATTAATATGGAATTTCAATTTAAAAAATATAACAACACTCATTTACTAATTTTTAAATGTTCTATGTGTATTTTGACTAATAGCATTAAAAAATTAAAAAACATAATTTATAAAAACATGTTAGATAGTGTTTATGCGAAGTCCAATATTTTTAGACAATAAAGATACTTTCGGGCTATAAATGTATCTACATTTTATAAGACTATACAGCTAACAACAAGCACCACATTTCACGAAATCACACAGTTTGATGTCGGTCTCTTTTCGGTGGATATTTCTGGAAATATTTCAATAAAAGCCTTTTGGAAAGGCAAAAACCGCTTTCAGCTCGAGTGACTGAACGCGCCTCATTTCACGAAGAAATAAATAAATTCTCTTGACACATTACGAACGCGTGCAACGTAAAAGTAATTTCTAAAAAAAATCGAGGTGATCTCAAATTTGTTTCCCTACTAACTACGTCATCTCAATCATTTATAATAACAGAGTTGACCAAAAAGTATTTCAGAAATTATCCTAAAATGTCAAATTTTTTCAGAAGGGTTTTTTTATTTACATATCTGTAATATGTGATGTTATGTCGCAGTATCGGGTGATATATTAATTGCAACCAAGGACACGCAATATTATCCAATGCCGTTTCAATCACCGACTACATATTTTTACCAATCTTATGTCGCTTAAATGCAAACTTAATTTAAATCAAGTCAATACATATTTTTTGCTTTGTTTCATGGACGTAAAGCACTTGCATAATGTTTTTTTTTATTTCATGTGGAATTATATAGATTATTTGTTTGATTCAAAAACGACTGTGTTAATATGCTCATGTAAATGTATTTGCTCATGTAAATGTATTTGGATTTGCTTTATCTTACAGTCAAATAATTCCAGAACCTTATGAATATGGTACATATTTCTACACGTCTATTTAGATTTATACAAAATATAATACTTTAAAGTCTGTGACGCAATCGGGGATTTTTTTGGTCCCGTAGTTTTCGCGCTCGGTAATAAATTCTTAGTTGAATATCACCAGGCAAAACGATTGCGAAAATCTGAAAATATTATGAGATTTTTTTTTGTACATGTTGAAGGTACTTACACCTTTTTAGAGCAAACGTTATATATCTTTGCACTACAGCTTATTAAAAATATGTATTAAAAGAGCAATGTCATAAAACGTTCATTCTACTCTACTTGAATTACAATAATTGAACATTAGTAATCCCTGGCTTTTGTATTTTGTATACTACGATAATTATTGATATACGTATTCTAATTTTTCGTCAATGTTGTTAAATCTAGCAAATATAGAAAAATATTAAAACAAAAAACTGATGTTGTTTATCATATAATGTGATTGATGACGTAGACTAAGTTCAATGATGTCCATTTTCTTTCGTATTCATCATTCATATCCAAAATTTTATTTTAGCATTTTTGGTAACTTACAAGTATAAATAAATGTCATTTTCAAAGAACGTAGGTACATATTATTGTGAATCAATTGATAAACATTAGTTAAACTCTGAAAATTTCTTAAACTCTTTATTTGTAGTTCATTTCGTCAAAATTTGACCTACACTTACTTACATCGACCCATTTCTTCGCTGGGGTAGGCAGAGAGGGTGGAGCGCCACAATCTTGTGTCCAGTGTATTCATATGTTTTCGCATTACACTCGACTATTATTGAGGTTCCTGAAAGGGTCCTCTATTTATGGCGCCATCAATATTTGCGTCATATATCTTTCTTACTAGATTCTCCGCATTCAACGTGTCCAAACCGCAGAAACCCTTTTTAATCCTATTCACTTTGCTAAGATCGAGGGAAAATTATTTCCACATGACATATCTACATGTACAGTATGTATTTCATTTCGTGGTTACAGAATATATCCATATTTTCAGTTATTCAAATTCCGAATTTGTCTTTGAGACATCGGAGTGGAAAGAGTACCGCACACCTCGCCCTGGAATACAATTATCTATTTTTCCACACCCATGCACATTATAATCTGCGCGTAAATATTAAATCCTTAAAGGTCGCCGGAAATAGAAAACGCTTCTGGGGTGTTCGAAGGCACTAAAGAGGAGGGGTGTTCTAAACTCAATTACTGAACTTTGTAGAACTAAAATCATACTTTAGTTCAGTTTCTTTCCAGCGTTTCAGGGCTGTTTTCTCCTTGTTCTGACATGATTTATTTTTTGTTTGTGAAACTAGTGGGTGCTCTCTTTATAAAAAGTTTCGAAGGAAAGAAGATCACAGCGCATCCAACCTGTCTTTGTTAAAGTCAAAAATGTTTTTGCAGTAAATATAAACTATTTTTTTCCATAAATAAAACCAGCCAAAAGAGATTATGACTCTAGGCTAGTTAGTGATCCAGTAGTCGGTGGTTTGGGCCCCATTAAAGGACACCAGCAAGTTAGTTAATTTCCAAAGCACAAGCATTTATCTTAATTTGAAAATAGTGAGAATATTGATGCAACACTTATTGTTACTTATTGTTCGCATTTACATAAAAAAAAATCGGTGAAACACGATCACATTTTGATTAAAAAAGGGGTTTATCATTTTCACATGTCATTAATGTTGTTCTTAAATTCAGTCATTAGTAATCGTGAGAAATAAGCCAATTGCATTAAATTTATATTATAAAAAGCAGGCTTAATTTACTAACAATCTTATCCTAAGAATATTTAATATATATCATTTTCTCATAGCTTTTCATCGTACGTACTACATTTTTTACTCCCTTTCTTTTAACTCGTAGCGTCTGCTTGCTTGCTTGTCTGTCGAAAAAATTTTGGATCGATTTTTAACCCTTTTCGCGTGATCCAATCGATCTGAAACTTTGCAGGTAGACTCGTGACGACGATGAAAGTGATCTAACAATTTTTCGTTTAAAAAATTTAATAATTATAGTATAATTTTGGATTTTTCGAAATTTTAATAGTTTTTTCAAATTGGAATCATTACAAATGTGTAATGACCCCGACGCGTGCAGTCGCACGAAACCTGATTCATAGCGAAAGGGAGTATAGTAAAAACTTGGTTTTTATTTGTTAGTTTTTTAATTTTTTTTATTCGTTTCTATTGTCGTTTATTTATTCGTTTTTATTCGTTTCTGACTAAGAAAATTATAGTTTTCGAAACTGATGATATAAACTCATAAATAAATAAATAAAAAGTTTGATTATTCAAGTGTTGCTGACTTCTTTGGTTGAAATTCTTGATCGCAGTTCGCTGTATGGGGCAGGCATTTCAATGTGATTATATAAATCTCATCGACGCTGATGGGGTATTGGTATAGAGATATCTGCAGCGCATTAAAACTCCTGCCGATCTCTCCCTGGTTCGGTTCAAACTTACTTCAAACTCTGTAGAACCTGCTTTCGAATCAATCCTACTTCCATCTCCTACAACCAAAAAGGGTAAAATCATTCTGCTAGAAATCACCAACTTCCACCGTGGCTGTCGATAATGTGGGTTAACGTCTCAAGCCAGCGATCCGAATGATTTGCCTACTAATATGACCACTTGGATCATTAATCTCGGAGAGATGACGGCGCTGAGAACTCGGTGCTCGCGGAAACAATTACGCTATAATCAACACGTGGAAGGGTCATTAGTGCCAGCGGTCTAGTTACCCGTATCGGTGGCACAGTGAGCCACATAGACCCAGCACAGCGCCGATGGGCTGAAGATCGCTGTCCATCTTCGTCCCTCAGATGAAGATTTTTTAATAACATCTTGAAGCCCGCAAACAAGAATTGTCGTAATTTATTTATACAAATATCCTTATATGAGGGGTACAGAAACGAGACGGCCATTGTACAATTGACAAAAATAGAGAGTGACACGTTTGTAAACAATTATCCGGCAAATTGTGGCAAAAACTATCCTGTCTGTCTGTCCATAACTCGCTGGAATTAGGCTGGAATAACAACAACAGCACCGATGATTACCCGGGCTAATTAGGCACGGGCGCCCGAGTGCGGTACGTCAATCAGCACGTGGCTCTGGTTGCGCTCAAGGGTCGTGATTAATTATTATTACGTCCCGTAATTTTTCATGAGTTTACGACTTATTTATAATTAATAGCGAAATACATCACAGTGACAGACTTGAGAAAACCATGTGATATGCTTGATATATTGAGACCTCACCAGGAATCGAACATGGCTAATATATTCAAAATATATTTTGTGAATATTCGTAACTACTCAAATGTACGAGTATGATATAAATCACTTACGTTTGATTCGATCAATATTCCGACTGTAATTATGTTTCAAACTATTGTTATGATAAGCCCTTGTAATCTTTCTTTTCTTCATCTGTCGGTTGGCCGACCAAATGCTAAATTAAATTATAAAATAAACACTTAAAATCCTAGTTTATACTTAAATATGTCTCGGTAAAAATAAAATTCGATGTTTTATTTTAACCACGCTACTGGTCTTGGCTCAGTTGTCCTAAGTATATTTTCAAGCACACTGTGATCAATTTAGTTTACGGACGTGCACTATACTTCTATGTTATTATAAACATAAACGCCTACAACCACGAAAGCCCATAATAATAAGTAATTTAAAAAGTATAAAACCCACACAAAAGGCTGTAAGACTTTCATTTTTTGTATGTTTGTGAAATATTCTGAAATGTACGCCTATATTTCTTGTTATTATTATATGCATTATGTGATTTCTACATTTTCAATTCTAATAATAAATATTTATATTTGAACGAGTACTTAAGTAGGTACAAACAAAATTTTTAACCAAATTCGGAAAGTCTCAGGTTTTTAAATGTAAAAATTCTGTAAAACTTTTTTGCTACTTTGTGTCGGTTTTAGGTTTACAAAATCACACCTTAACGATATCGATTTAAGAAACTTGAAAACCGATTACCATTTTTTAACATAATGACAATACCAATTTTATTGTGTTTAATATCACGGTAAATAATAAACAATAATACCGCATACCAATATACGAGCATTACAATAAGTTACCTGTATAGCTGATAACAATAAAAATGATAATCTATAAAATTTATAGCAACAATCTCACGGCAAAAATAGAGTACCAACGAATTCACTAATGAGAACAATTACATTTACACTTACACGTACAAAAAGTATATTTCAAATGTACGTATTTTATATTTATGCATTCTTTGCTTGTATATAGAATAGGTTAATCTATAAAACATTTTTTTTTATATGTATTGGTGCAATATAGTGCATGCATAGACGCTTCTCAGATTACTTACAACGAATAAGTTACAGAATTATGTACCAATGACATGCACCACACAATGTAAGAGAAGTAAGATAATTATGTATAATCGAAATGTACAAACATAGCAATTTATAAAATGCAATATTTTTCAATATTCATAGCCCGCTTGGATGGTGAACTTTTGAACTTATTAAACTTAAAGTTTGAACCATAACTAATTGAAGTAAAACAAATATGTTATTCAGCATAACAATCTTATTAAAGATTACCCGTGACACACATGCCACCTGTCGACAGATAATCATTCCAGTTCAAGTATTATTACTATCAATAGTTCCGGTAGGTTGACTTTCTAATTTAATAATAAATTAATATATAGGTTTGGACCTATTGACAGTTATGAATTATGAATAGGTCCGAAAGGTTTGTGTCTGCTTGTATACCGATAAATACATTTTTAGCGTATTAATCTTTATAGTGATAATAATGATAAGTATTATACGTCGATCAATGTAACCGGTTTTTTTATATATTGTAGAAGTTTTGCTTCTTTTTGAATTATGATCCGTTGACAGTGATCGCCGAGACTCTTGTAAATTATCCAAAAAAACACTCGGGCGTGACACACTACCTACTCCGGTGATTGATGACTTCACAAAGTGTTATAAGGGCCGACGCGGCGTGACCTGGGCAGAGAGCGTAGAGGAGCCGAATTTTCAATAAAACCCATCATATTTTTAACGGTAATGGCTCATTGTTTTCCTTTTTAGGTTCTCCGATCGTTCATCTTATAGATTTTATCTGTCACCGTTCCTAACGGATCACGCGAACGGTTCCGTTTCATATTCGGGGATATTCTCGTAGGAGAGTCGCAAGAGCAACATCTCACGTGGTGCACCGGGCATTTTAAAATTATTTTGTGAATTATTAATTTCTAAACTAATAAAATAAAAATATCTCATTTGTAAATTGTACGTATAATTACGTTTCCCATTTTTAACATTTATATTAAATAATGTACATACAGTCCCGTATCGTGGCTGTGGGTGGAACGAAAACGCTGGAATGTAATAACGGATATATTATTTTATATAACTGTTTATATATAATTTATAAAATTTATAACTGATTAATTAATTTATCAAACGTACAAAGTCGCTTAACACTATTAAACGTAACGCTATTATTTAAATTAAAGTATTTCGTAAATTTATCACTCGTAAATAGACAGTTTATAATCGCTTTAACATTATCGCTATCAAGCGTGCTAAAAACAACTAACTACGTTACTCCCGTGCGCGGTCCTATTTATATTCGGCTAACGCCGATACCGAATCCTCCAGACGTTTCCCTTCCCGAAAGCCGTAGATTACGCTAGGCCGTTCTGGAATCTTCGATAGTGTTGTGATCATTTCAATCAACTGTCACTTGACATGAGTGCGTGATTCTTTTTAGCCTCGTTGCAATATATTAAGATAAATTTATTATAGAAGTTTCTACTTATACAGAGACGAAACTATTTATATGGGAAACGTTTATGAAAGTCTTTATATGGTGGCCCAGGGCTTATGGCTTGTGTGAGCTGTCTTAAGTGATCACTTTACTACGTTCACAATTCCACCATAAGAACATCCGTATATAATCACATTTTTTAGAGTTGTGTATATGTCCTAAATCAATTTCTTTCCTATATTAGAATAGACTATTCAAGAGACATCTGTTATCCTTTCCATGACATAGCATACATTGATTTCGCAGCTGGTAATGATACCTCTATATTTTTTATTTTTTTTCGGCCAGTCTACCGTAGAGCTATTCCGGCCGCAGTTGATAGAGTGATGACAGCCAACGTCCCTTGAATGGATAGGTTAGGATAGGATAGGATACGATAGTCACAAGATGAAGCGTCAAATATGTTGTGGAATAGGCCCTGATATGTTATACAAAACCAAAAAGATTATTTTATATTCCCGTTGATACTTACCTCATGTTGAATTGACGGGTATTTATTATTTCGATTTGTATGCGTTATTATGCAAATGCGAGAACATTTAACATCGCCATGTGGCAAAGTTATTGTTGCCGCGACCGTGGACCGATGTTTCACAAGAATCTGATGTTTGTATGAATTTCCGTTTGGATAAATTGTGTCAAAACCTACATAGTACCTTGCCCACGTGTCCCTACGGTGTTGTACAACAATGAAGTCGACAACTCAATTACCTTATTATGTCCGCGATGTGGGCCTAAATCACAGAGCATGGTCGCGTATTATGTGCCACATATTTTACCGATATGCATTAATTTATAGATTTTTGACTTGTGTGTTATGTTTCTTCGGTTACGAAATTCTCGACTATTCTAGAAAAAAGTTTACAAATTTTGTATACAAGACATCGAATAAAAGAAATACTTCAACCAATGTGCAATGAAGTATTTCTTTTATTTTTTACTCCTTATATGTATGTATACAATGTGATGTATAATTATTAAAAAATTTCTCAAGGAAGACTTAGTGTCTTATTTTTAATTGTACAAATAACCTGCCAGACCTATATATTTTTTTTTAATTTTTTTATTTTATTTAATATATAGTGCAAATACAGTTCTTATATATTTACATATTAGATTACATTTTTTTTTTAAATACTTTATAATCATGTAAGACCTCATCAGTGAAGAGAAGCTCTTAAGTCTGATGAGGGAGCCACAGTTCTTATTATAACACATATATAGGTAGTATATACAAGTTATTTATTAATACGGTAAAAAATATAAGTTGATAATGAATATTATTTATGTTTTTTGTATAAATAAATATATATAAATTTGTTTCAAGTATATAAAGAAAGATAAGAATGAGGAATATGATGAAATGCATAATTGATGTTACTATTTCTCTAATAATAAATAAAATAATAATGGATAATTAATATAGTGCCATTGTCATAAAAAAGTAAATCAAACCGTTTACATTAGAATTAAAAATTTAATATTCTGAACTTATTGGAATTTAAAAAAAAATGTGCGTTTTGAGTCTTTTTTTAAACAGTTTCTGTTGCACTGTTCCGTATTCCGGAGGGAAGAGAGTTCCACGCCTTTGAGTCTGCCACTGCAAATGGCCGTTTATTAAATCCATGCCATTGCCTAAAAGGCTGTGAGAAAGTTTACATGTCGTTGAACGAATTGAGTTTTCATTTTTGATACAGTAAACTGTACCGTGATTAATTATTTTAGTTTTGTAAAATGTATTTCAAAATAGGAAAATTTGATTTAAGTTAAGCTTAGTTATACCAGACTGTAAGACTTTATTTTGCACAACAATAATATTTTAGTATGAGTATTTTATGCCCTTTGTTCACAATTTCAGTACAGGTACATAAGTGTATTGCTCAAGTTAGGCAGTACTTTTCGTACCAAAGGTACCATGACGATGAATCATAAATTTCAAGCATTTTGTCATAACGACATAAGCATTGAGGACAAAGCATAGCATACCTTTGCTTTATCGAGTACAGAATATACGCTCAGTCACTTTTATTTCGGAAGGTTGTAAATCTATTTTATATGAGCAGAAAATTAGCTCATTGCATTAAACTAGGTACGATAATTTATCTTGTATTAAATGTATATCTACCTACTAAAGCGAATATAATAATATACATTTAGATTATGAAGTACAGCAAAAAAATAACGATTCTGCATTTGAGAAAATTCACATAAATCCATCAAAGTTTCTAACAGTTACCGAATGCATCTCGAAACGTTTTCACTTTTAAAACGTCCAATAGTAAAATTATACGTCATAAAGTAATCACGTGACAGGTGGCAATTACTACTTCCTCCCAAATGTCATGTTATCGAGAAATTCACGGGAAACGACTGGTCAGAATTTGATGCATCATCGGACATAAATCATCTATTAATTGTAGCCTGTTCAACGAATTCGATGGGATGGTCTTTATCAACTATTTTATATGCATAGAAAACTTCTCACGAAATTGTTCGAAATAATTGGTTTGAACGCTGAGCGAATGCATACATATTTGCCTACTAACAAAAAATACCATAAATTTTTAACAGTAGTCAAAGGCGAGCGATTACTGCATTATTTGAAAATTAGATTGCTATATATTTTTAGTTTATTTTTAAAAATAGTAATTTTACAGTAATATTAATAAAAAGATTGTACTCATACAAAATATATTCCTAGATAATAAAAACAACTAACAACTCAATTATGTACATTTCCGCTTTCTCTTTATATTAACTTAACAAAATATCATATATTTAAATTGTATCCACTCATTTTACGTCGTTCTATAGTTATATGAGTGGTAAAAATGACTTTTTTTTACATATAAATGTATTATTTTAATCATTGTATTATTTTAATCAAAAAAATGTTGTTATTTACAACAAAATATAATTATTACAACTACGAGTATGTGTACAGACTACATTAAAAACAACATACATAACTATGCAATAACTATACGCCATAATATTTTGAACTGGCATATAATTTCAATTTTTTATTTTAGTTATTTAAAAAATACATTATTATATTAATTATTTTAAAAATAACATTATTATATTAAAATAACATTATTATATAATTAAATAAAATTTATGCTTGTCTTCTTTTAGATTTATGCTTGTTCTTTAAGATTTAATAAAAACAGAATAAAAATCAATCAGACATCGGCCGCAAATTCAGGTAGATTTCTTAAATGTGTGAAAATATTTTAGCTTTTTTCTGTTAATCCAATATTACGTCCGTTACGATTTTAAAGAACTTTGAATACCTAGCTGTTATTTAAATTTGCAATTTATTTCTAATAAGTGTTATTTCATCACACTCTTCACTTCAGCCTTCATGTAAAACTTTTAAATACAATTGTATCCTGTCAATAAACAAGCGTTCTACATAAAGAGTTATTTTTAAAACTTTATCCCGGATACAGCCGTACCCGGAAACTGCGGTTCCCGGAAAATCAGTCTTTGTTTTTCATAACACCGGCGTATTTCTTTTATCGATAAAAATAAAGGTGCAATTTCACAAACGTGAAGGAAATACTTCGAATGTTGCCCATTTGTGCACCAGTGCGCTTTGCTCTTCTTCCCTCTTCGTATTACTATGACGGATGTGCGCAAAATATCCCATTTATGAAATTAATCTTCACGAGAATATAACATATTTATTATTAACCGGCTGTCATCTCCGAGCTCGCGTGCGTGAGAAGTTTTTGCAACAGGCTGTCCTGCGAGTAGTATAATACAATAGGAGGGAAACAAAGCCTTTGCAAGCACCTTGATCTGCTGAAGAGTTTTCTTCTCCTTCTTTTATCCTCCTCCCTTATGGAGTATTTATATCACTATCAAATATAATAATTTTTAAAGTTGAATCTATATTTTCTATTGAGTTATCAACATTAATAATAATAATTGCGCGATTCACCTCAAAGGCGTTTAACACAAAAAAAAAAAATTGCCGCTTTACGTTGGCTGGGTTTAAATATTTTACTATCTGTAGTTATTGATAAGTTTGTTACATATTTCAATCCTATTAGTTTTAGAGGAGTATTTTTTTCAACTAATATATATGTACATACATACTTACATAGGTACATAAACACATCGTCATGATATAGTTTTATGGCCTATTTTGCCGTGGGTTTACGACCTTTCTAAGTTTCGAATTCTATTGCAGGAAACATCATCAAAACCTGACTTCATCCCATCATATTAGACCTTTTTTAAAAACCAAAGAATATTTTTATTCTTATGCATATTCACACAATCATATATTTTATTTTTTATAATTTATTCCCCTATCTTTTAGAAACCTTATTTCTAATATTTTATTAATGATTAGGTTATATGTCGTTTCATTACGTTACACATAATATGTAATATAGCGTTTATATTTAGACATGCGTCTTTCCAAAATCCCTTCACGAATAAGGTTTTACTATTTCTATTCATTTTTAAATTAACTTTTTGAAATAACTGACTACCTTCAAAAATTTCAATCCTAGGAGTGAAATATTTATAATAGAGTTGAATTGAGTTGAAATTCTATGCTCAGCGTTCATGCTTGTACTGAGTTACCCCTACTTTTAGATAATGCTATTCTTATCGGTAAATGTTAATCACTTTTCTACTGGTTTTCATTATTGATTTAAATTAAATATATTTTTTGTATTTGTTTAGATTGTATTTTTGTTTTATATGATATTCACAAGTCACTATACAAATCCTACTCCTAACAAATAAATAAATGCAAATAATTTCTACTACGTCGAGCTAAGATAGCAGATAGAAATAAGAAAGTCTTTACTACGTGTTGTGTATCGTAATTTTTCTAAATATTTCGAGATCCATTGCATGATTGACTTTCATTCCTTAATTTTTGGCTGTTATTTATAATAATATATATTTGTCTCTCCTTAAATGCCCGCGCTTGTTTCTTTTTCTTCATCTTATTAATTTTTCACAATTTTTCTTTCTGCACATTCATTTAACTGAATAGCTTTCACCCACTTGCAATATATGCTGAATACATAATATAAGCTCACAATAATCAAATTCGCTATACATACTCTTTTACGCATTTCGAATATTTCGTAATAGATTTGGTTGATCTTACATTCTACGTAATCTTTAGATGTGTACTGATTTCATCCTACTTTTAATATGTACTTTGTTGTTTACATTAAATTAAAGTATAACAAATACTTTAATTTAATGTAAACATTTTTTCTAATTTCTCATCTATAAGTATCTCAAAAGTATTGTCTTTAAACCTACCTAACTTCATGAACTGTTTTTTGTCAAAGTCAAGAAAAAAATTTCCCATCATAACTTGAATAACCTAATTTTTATCAAGCAATAACTTCAGGTTGATATTTGTAGTCTATACATTCAAATAAAATGATTAAAACCTTGCAGAATTATGAAAAATATTATTTTTGAAAGGTTTTTGTCATTTTATTCGACTCGTATTGAAGCGAATGAATTTTAAATATTCCATATAAGTTACTACGAGTATAGTGATAGTTCAACGTTTTACAGAAAATAAGTCAAAAACATTGAAATAAAATTGCAAACTTTGATATCAGTTACCTCCGTAAGTGTCGTCATTTCACTGAAAGTATTGAGAATATTTCCTATTCAAAATATAATAAGGAATATTCCTCGTTTCTACTACTACCTATGAGACATCCTATATATGTGATAGTTACCTAATATTTAAAATTAGCAGAGAGAACACATTGACATTCACATTTGAAATAAAAATTGTGTCTGGGTTTTGATACTCAATGACTCAATTGCCATGAAATGTTTTTACATTTTACTTTAATGTCATACTAGGACTATCGGGTTCATGATAATCTGCTAGCATGGTCGTGGTTGACTGGTAGTCAGGACCTGTTAATAATCTCAAAAAATAAATATAGTAAATGTTGATCTAAATCTAAACGATAAAAATTAAAATTAAATAAATCATTGTTGTAAATGTTAAAGTCTGTAAGTTAAAAATGAAAAAAAAAATTATGATACGATTTGGAGGAGTTCTAAGCGGCAGCGACGCCGCTCCGGCCCGAACGTCGCTCAGGCCCGGCGCGCGCCCCCCGCGAGCGGTCGGCCGTTTTCATCATACCTACTCGCGTATGCAGATTTCATTAAAACGCTCTCACGCAAGACTTCCAGCGAGTATCTGGCGAAGCAGAGCGGCTAATCTCCAGATTGCTCCTGCCCAGATGCTCCGACCGCGGCCAGCGTGAGTCACCCTCAAGTGGCCGCAGCCGCCGCGGTGCCGCATGCCGCGTGCCCGCACTAGAGGCTGGATATGGAACTCGAGTGCTCTACGGTTTTAGCTGGCGGCCGGCGAGATGGATTTTTATTTGCGGCGATGAATCCCCGCGGCGATGTTGCGTTCGCGCTAATTAGGGATCGTATTGTTTTTTGCTCGTTGCATCGCGAAACTTGTCACTCCACCTGTCACATCAAGAGCGTCTGGATGCTGTATATCAAAACCATAACGACACGCACTTGTGTTATTAATTATGGATACGTTTAGAATATTCTTGATTTCTTTTTTTGACTCGAAAAAGAAAACATTCTCTGGTGTGTATTAATATGATTTCAAATTTCAAAAGAGTCTGAATTTAAGTGGTTTGGGCAAGTTTATCGAGATTTATGTTGCATTGGACATCGTGTAATGATAGGAAGATATCTCTACAAAAAAACAAAAATCACTTTTTGAGCCAAAACTTTGTCAACCATCAATTATTCGTTCGAAGATTATCAAGAATGGTGCAGTTTTTAACAGGACAGTACCACATTGCCAAAAGCAGTTTAATATGGTTCAGCGACCTTCATATCAATGTTCTGCCTTCGCCAGGAAGTATTCCGAACTTAAATCCTTTTTCAAATCACTTTTTTCCCAATATTATCCCTTTCACAGTTTTCAACTCACGGTATACAGATCTGCACTCTACCTATCAAGACAATGCTGACTAAAAATATGATGATACTACCAGTATTGGCTGATGACACAATTTTTATTAGAGCATGCAATAATGCACGCCACGTGTCTTGAGATTGATTGAAATCGAACAAGAATGGTTAAAATACTTTCAACCAAAAGCACTATTACCTGGAATCGGTAGCTGTAGTAGATCACCTAAACTCGATCAATCACTTAAATTTCACAATTTTTACTGTCAATTATGTTAATTATTGAATATAAACACCACAAATATTACAAATAAATGTAAAACAGTACTTTGGGACGCCATAATTTTTTTTGAACAATTGAGAGAAATTAAGATTATTTAAAAAGTATTCACAATTAATACCACTGGTGCATATAAATTTTTAACGAAATTTTTAATAATTATTATTATTGAACGAGGAAATTAATTCATTTTAGTACGTTTGTCGACCATGCTCTGTGGGTGGTAATCGTTGCTTTCTCTCGTAACACATTAGTGATTTTGTAATGCGGTATATACCTTATAATATTATTTCGCTCGCCCACGTAATATTCCCTCATGGTGTTATTATGTATTCCTGTTTTTTGAAAAATGAACCAGTACGTTAACAGGCTTCAAACTGCCGCACCACAGGAAGGATAAAGCAGATTAAAGGCTGTACAAACCCGTGACATGGATGAATATCCGTACATACGTACATTTGGAGGGTTAATAAACCTTGGGGTACGAAAGCGCATTTTTTTGTTATTTTAATTTTTTAGACAGGCACTTCATCTCATAATCAAAAATAATAATTCTCGCGATAGTATATTTTATTTATTAACTCAAATAATTTGGATATCATACATATAAAGGATATAAAATTTTTTGCTTACAATAAACTAATCAAAAATGCCTTTTAAATACTTGGTACAACACAAATTATCCCAAAGTGTTTGTTTTCTCTATTTTGAAATAAAAGCTGATGGTAACGATACAGTAACTCATTTGTCCCGCATCATAAGGTAAAAAAAGATAAATGGTACGGGAAAGCTAAACTATAAAATAATTACAAAGTTTATTATATATTTTGTGTAAACTATGCTAATTAAAAATATATTCATATAAAAACTATCTAAAGAACTCGTGCTCGCAAAATAGGAAACCTTATATTATATATTGATCAGGGAGGGATGCGTCCCTCTTTTTCCCGACAAAGCTTTGTACTCTTAATTAATGTCGACTGAGCTTGCTCTTTTTAATAACTTTTTTATGTCTGCTTTCTCTAATGAGAACATCAGATAATCCAAAATATTTCTATAGGTAAAATAACTTTTATGAACTGTCTAGTAAATATTCTGCTGGTCTCGCGATATATTTTGTTCTGCGATTTTTTACTTGGTGTGTCTCACGGTAATATAATTAACAAATAAAACAAAGCTAAGTACCTACCATTAAAAACGTATCCAAATATATCTTGAGAATAAGTACAATAGAAAAATCAACAAAATACTTTCTTACATGAGTGTAAATGTTTATTAATCTGGACATTGTCCCATGCCAACTTTTCATAAAATAACTTGATTAATGTAGTAATTAATAATTTTATTTATTTTTTTAATAAATATTTACAGTATTATATATTTACTTATTAACCATCATGCCGTATCTTCGCGGGGCGAGGTAGATAGGACTGAGCGCCACACTTTTCTCTTCACTCAATTCTTGCCCCATCCACATTCATACATCTTCATATGCAAGCTCGATGATTGTTGATGCTCCTTACAGGATCATCTTCCATTATCTGGTTAATCTGGTTATCTCACGTCTTTTGCGGTCACTCCCTCTTTCTGGTGCCGTTAACACTTGCGTCATATACCTATCTTCCTTACCATTAATTCGCTCAACACGCGCTCAAAGCGAAATAAAAATACCAGACATAGCTCAAACAAAAAATTGTATAAGACATTTTAAATATTCAATAAACACTTTGAAACTAAAACTTAGGTAAACCTAAAAAATTCAATTTTAAAATCAAATAATTAATGAAAACTTGAAAAATAAATGCAAAAATCTATGTTTGGTAAGAAAAAACAACTTAACATATATTCCTGCTTCACATATTCTGTCTCTTTAATATTCAAATGTTCTTCCGGCTTCTGACTTTTATCTCTTTTACAATTTTACCATTTGGTTTGGCCCTGCAGACCATCTAGGTCCAAGGCTGACTCCACAAACTTTCTCCAGGCTATCCCGTCTCTTCAAAATTCTCCAATCCGAAACCCGCAATATATCCGCGTGTTGTTTCATCACAGTATCTGCCCATCGTATTCTTGGGCCCGTGGAAGATCTCTTCTGAGCCAGTGCGAACGTGTAGTTGATTATTGACCATATCTGGCTCAAGAATTTTGTTTTCACATGCTTGGATGGCCTTTTCTCGTTTCTCCATAAGGCCTCAGGTTTTGCATCCACGAAGCATACGTCTCCACAGTCACGTACATACGTAATTTGATGCGAAACGTCTCCAGTCTCTGGGTAGCTGTTTGGACTTGAAGAATTTCTGTGTCGCGACGCAGATACTCTTGATCGAGACTGTTCATCTGCATCGAAATTCATTTCAAAGGATTGGTATTCTTCCTGGTTTTCCAGTTTTGGAAATGGTTTAATAAACTATTATCAATAAAAAAAACACTTCTATATTTGCTGGTCTACTTAAATTTCTTGGCTTTCTCAGATATTTGATTTTCTCAAAGATCATCCTTAAGTTAACGTTGCTTCTAGACGAGTGAAAATATTTGTCAAATGAACTTTATTTTCTCTTTTCACAATCATTATCGTAAAAGGCTAGTAACTTTTGTTCGACGTGCGAGTTATAATTTTAACTCTTTCAATTTATGTACTGTAGAGAACGTTAATATTTTGATGCCACGACAAATAAAATTCATGAAATGAGACTATAAAAGTATAGTATCTCACCTCTTATAAATGCCCTCAACTATATGAATACATTTAAATTTAATACCTAATGAATCACTTTCAATAGTGGTACTATTTCCCGTTTTTCGTTTAATAGTATTTATTATTTAAAAAATATTTATTAACTTATAAATTGTGTGAATAAACAGGTTTCGTTTAATTTAATTTTAAATATATCTTTTTCCCAGTAACATGAAAGCAAATTTTTGTTCCAAGATATTCTAGGTATTTAATATTTTCATATTTCGTCAAAAATATTAATGATATCGATGTAATGATGATTATAATGTTATAATGGATGTTATAATCTAGGTAATTTTAAGAATAAAGCATAACATAATCAGGTACTATTAAAAAAAGAGTATTTTCGGTTATAGATGTATCACTATTTTAAAACAATTCGTTACCTCCGAAGAAAAATAGCTTTGCAACATATTTTTACTATGTGAAACTTATTAGGTGAAACTTACATACATCATTCTTATAAATAACTTTTTACTGTTGAATTCTTTCGGAAGTAAGTTCAAAATTTTTTTTTGAATTCTAGAAACACATAAATAATATCACATTTCACTCCACTTCACTACTCCTAGAGCTTTTTGGGGAAAAAATACCCTTCTCCACCGTAATTAATTTAAATTAATTAATTTCGTTCTTCAGTGAGTTATTATCTATACCTAATGATGAGAGGGAATGCTCCTCTCGAAACTATAATAGTAATTTAATAACTCATGTTGTGTATGTATTACAAAATAAAGTAAAACATATTTTATTTATATACTTTATTTACATATATTATACATAAATAATATCTACTATAATGATAGTGATGAAGCAGAAAAACTTTTACAATTTTCTATCTTCAGTTTCCCTAGGAAAAACACGTAAATACTTGTCGTCAATCCGGGTCAATTACCAAATTGCTTTCGGAGACAGGTGACGAGTCTGCCGTATCTATGGCAACACGGACATGGTAACTCTTCGATTACGAGGGACGTGACCAGTTAGCTGCTTCCCTCCAGCCGGGGCTGGCCTAGCGCCGCGCGGCCCAATTAGTGCGGCGGTAAATTGCGTTTGCCAAGTTCCACTTCTGACCTTTGGCACTTGGATTACTGTGAAGATAAAAGTTTCATTACAAAGAAAATACCTACATTTAATACAATGACTTCTGATTTACCGAAGCAATAGTTTTATATGAATCTCGTAATATATTTTTTGTTGTAATTAAAATGTTCCTGGTGCTTTCTTAGATTCGTGTCATTAAAAATATCTACTACATTTTTTTTTCGTATAGGTTATTATATATAATTGTTGATAGTTATTAAATCTTAATTTGTTTAAATTTTCAAGGCATTTTAATAATAAACATTAATTTGATAATAAATAATAAAAAATACTTCCAAGTCACACAAACAGGGATTAAAAGTCGTATATTTAGCATCGAATGAATACAGGAAAAGTAACGAAATGATAGGCTAATAGATAAGAATAGTGAAGTGAAGTGGGACCCACCACAAACCCAGGTCCATTTTACGAGCAATGCTCCCGTGTCGGCCCCCCATTTCGCCATTATGTTTTAATGCTAAAGTTCGGGACGCGCGGCGGGAGTCCACACAAACCCACGTCACTGTCTCTGGGGTGCAACAGGGAATTAAAAAAATTTGTATTTCACATAAAATAACTCACATATGTTCATAAAAATTTAAACGACATACATCGTATCGATATATAGGTGTTAAAATCAAATTAATTAATAAATATATAAGAGTAGTTGAGATAAAAAAATGAACTGAAAATGGGCCACCATTCCTCGGAGAACGGACGATCTCTGAACAAATGCACTCAAAGTTTAAAGGCCGCTTAGCGCTTAAAAGCTTAACAATAGGCCGCCTTAAAACCCACTGGACTGTCGAAGTCTTCAAATTGGTGAAAGTGCACGGCAGCGGATTATAATGAACAGAGAAAAGTGAGAGACATTGAGAGTAGTAACAATGATGATAACAATTATATTTTTACAGTAGAGCATTAATTTATCTTTAATTTATTTTGATTTTTTCTTAATTTTTATTCACATTTTTTCTTTTCATAATGATTAAAAAAAAACTAGTTAAATGTATTCTCAAATAGATATTTTTGACTTAAATTAGAAGGTCTATTTTATTAGCATTGAAAGATGGATCAGGCCCATGGCCTTATCGTCACAATTCAATTTATTATCGGGATTGTCAATAATGAATAGTACATATTTTTAATGCACTCTATTCCCTGTAGGCAAGGTGCACGCTAATGCCACGGTGAGCCAAGTACATTTCACAAAACGATATTAGCTCACTCAGTCGAAAGCTTTCTCGAATGCTCTCTCATAAAACGCTCGAGCAGCGGCGCGCGTCTGCTCTATGGATGGGTTATCGCCTGAAATTTCAGAACGGCGCTAGGAGGAAAAAATATAACTTTTAGTAATAAATTATTGTTGGGCAGTGAACTACTCCCCTTCAGATCAGGCTGTTGCGCAGTGGTTCCAGGCGAACCCAAAGGGGTAACGGCCACAAATCAAATACCCGAAAACATTCACAAACGAACGTTCATCTCCCCATTTTCTAATCATCATTAAATGAAATTCCTTATCCTAACCCAATAAACACATTTGAAAATAATAAAAAATACTTTTAAAAGTAAATCAGAATGTATGAATCACTTTAATTAATTAATTAAGCGTCAACTGGACTCGACACTACTAAGAATGTTCTTAGATTTTCACGGCCACTCAGAATCTTCAGGTTTGTGTTTTCTAGGGTATTATGCCGTGTTATTACGACCTTTCCGGCCGACGTTTCGGATCCCATTGCA
>JADDOH010012454.1:0-110374 GCA_016648135.1 Agrypnia vestita | reverse complement strand
ATATATGTATATATATATGTATATATATACATATATATATATATAAATCTAATATAGGTATATAGTCGGTCACAGCATAACCTAAGTTTATACCCACTGCACGCCACTGCGCACAAGATGCATCGAAATACTTTTATTCAAGTGGTTTTACGCCCTTGTACTAACAAGGACACGAGACAATGTGAGGACGTTCGATCCTTTGATTTTTCCCCACCACTCCCTCGGTGCTGCCGCGCAAATCCTGTTAGTTCAGCGATTTAAAAACAATTACCAGCGCCACTTGCGCGCCGCCAAGGGATGGGCCGACCCCCCGTCGCGGAATATCGATCCGCGTGCGAGTAGCCAAGTACCAAGTACCTACTTGTAAACAGATTGCTTTTAATTGTCCACATAAATTAATGTGGTGACCTGTTGGTGAAACCGAGAAAAGCGAATATTGACTTCAGGCCGTTTCAGTAAGCAGAGAGGATAGAGCGCCACGCTCATCTGTCCTGACGTACACACTCTCGCGTTCACGGAGATTCAAAAATTGCACGGTTGTGCAGTGTGCGCATTTTAGCATTACTTTTATGTAAGCATAGTATATGTATTTTGAAAAAAAAATCGAAATAAAGTATCTATGTAGGTACATACCTATCGTAATATTAATAATTATTAGCATATCATACTTAATATTCAGATTATATATCACTAGCTGTAGCCGTCAAAAATGACGGTACTTTTACATGTCGGTTCCTATATAAGGAAGTTAGTAGATATTTATTTATTTAAGTACCTATATAAAAAATACCAAAAAATACGTAAAAAAGACAAAAAAATTGCACACAATAAAAGTGAAAATTGCTTGCTTTCTACTTAATATTATTTTTTTGTATTTTTTATTATATTAGGTAGGCACGCTTTCTTTAAGTTTCTGCTATTACTTGGTAGGTATATACTTGCTTTCTACTTTATATTATTACTAGCTGTGCCCGCGCGGCTTCGCACGCGTAGATTTTTAGTAGGTAAACTGTTTGGATCGTCATAAAACATTCGCGAACCTTCTAGAACATTCTCCTTCCAGAACTTTCAAGAAATTTATCGAATGTACAGGAACACCGACACATTCCGCTACTCAGTTAAGAACCCTATAGAAATTTCGGGAATTTTCTAGAACCTTCTCCTTCCATAATTTTCTAGAGCAGGATTTTTCGGAACCTCTAGACTCACCGACACAGCCGGCGCGCCTTTTTTTAACAATCTGAAGCATTAGCGGCCTTCCCATAACAAAACAATGTGCTAGAAAGCACATTTTCTTCGCCCACTCCCAACCACGCACAGCCACCCCCACCAAACTCGCGTATTTTCAATGCGACACCAAGGGCCACCATCATTACCATCGGTAGGTGGTTTTGGCTGGTTGTGGAGAAAATTTGGCGGGTAGGGAAACACGGGTTTCTTTTTATATATATATATATACAGGGTTATTTGGAAAACATTAATAACCTCGCAGGACTATATTCCTGCCTTGATTATGAGTCGAAAATGTTCAAACAATCATGACCTAATATCAATACTTATGGAAATATGCGACATCAAAGTTTGCATTTTTTTTCAATATTTCTGACTTATTTTTTGTAAAACGTTGGACTATCATTATAGTAACTTATATCGAATATGTAAAATTCATTATCTTTAATACAAATAAAATAAAATAAATAAAAACCTCCGAATTCCAATTGGAAAACATTCCAATTGGAAATTTTTCAGGGTTTTTATCATTTTATTTAACTTGTATTGAAACGAATGAATTTTTCGTAATCGATATAAGTTAGTATAATGATAGTCCAGCGTTGTACAAAAAATAAGTCAGAAATATTGAAAAAAAAATACAAATTTTGATGTCGCATATCTCCATCCGTATTGATATTAGGTCATGATAGCTTGAACATTTTCGACTCATAATCACGGCAGGAATGTAGTCCTGCGAGGTTATTAATGTTTTCCAAATAACACTGTATATATTGATATTGATATATTGATTTTTATTATTTGTATTTCTTGGGCATTCATTGTGTAACAATTTCTAGACATTTTGTTTAAAGTATTCATTCATTTAATATGTAGGTAGGTACTTGTTTAATGTACACTTTACCTCATTTTTTGTAAAAGCCCTGAAATAAAAAATAAATTAATTAAATATAGATAGGTAGTTACCTAGAATACCTAGGTACCTGCTCATTGTACACGCCTGGTGCGAAGACATTAGAGGAGTAACCAAAATATAACCATTATTTTTTTTTTACATGTATAAAACGTTAAATTAGCAATATTAGCAAAATAAATTAGCAAAGCAAACTCTGTAATTCCCAGATTACACTCATTAGAGAATGAACATGCAGAGGCGGCTGACATTTTTGCTGATAGTATAACTGTATATAGGAAAAAGCTGATACAATTGTTTACATCTCAACGAAATGGAAATGGACAATATTTTTTTCTGTATTATTATTTGTACCTTTAAATGTATTATTATTTTATCTGTCTTATGTTTTCTGTATTATTATTATTATTATTATCTTTTAACTATTACTATTGTAACTTTTAACTGTATTATTATTTTAACTGTCTTATGTTATTTTTTAAAAAATTTATTCTGTATATTTGTAAAAGCCCATAAGGGCGTTAGATAAAAAAATAATATATAAATAAAATAAAATATTATGTAGGCATTATACATTTTTGAGGATCTCGCATTTATGGTCTTGCCCAGAGCACAAATTTTTAAATTCAATTCTGGCTCCAGCTCATTCAAAACAAATTTCCAATCCGTCACTGGAGGGCACTGAATAGTAGGCAACCTGCCAAATTGTATGATAAAAACTCCCCTTACCTGTCCTCTGAAATGTTCGGATGTAACAAACTTTTACGTGCTATGGGGGGGTAGGAAATTAGAGGGTTGGGTTGCTCCGCCCTCGTGTCTCCATTGGTTACTCGCCAGCCAATGGGGGGAGAGCATCTTTATCTGTCAGTGTGTCAATTTAAACATCTTCACATGCAGATGCTGTAAACTTTGATGCGCCGGCGACGGACCCAACAATAGGGCCGGCCGCACTTTGGATACGAATTATTACGTACGTATTCGTACGACTATTTTCGTACGAATGGAGCGCGCATACTGATTGCGTCTTGCGTTGTCACGATCAGTTACTTTGACATTTCTCCAATGACGTTTGTGCCAAATTAATAATCTGTATCTTCTGGAACACTCTATTATGGCAGACTTAAATAATGACAAATTTCATGACTATCTATCTAATAGATTCACAAATGCTGGGGAGAATCGAAGTGCAACGAAAGCTCGTAACGTCGGAGAAATATTTAAAAGTGTTTTTGTTCGAAGTACATAATTATACCTCACCTTCATTAAACCAAATTATTTAACTTACAGGTGTTTTTTAGTTCTTTAGAAATCTCTATCCTGTCTAGAAATAATAAAGAATCCTCCGCCATGATCTGCGCTGATGGTTACGTAGTTGAATCACTTTGGTCCCACAAATATTTGTGGTCATGTGTCAAATTGACAAAATTTTCAACATCCGTCGTACGAAATCGCAAAAATTTCCGAACAAATCCGGATCGTGTCGGACGTCCTATCTATACGTGCGTACACGCACTTCTAAATCGTGTGCAGTGTGCGATGTTCAATATTACTTCGAAGGTCAGGAATGTACTTGCGTATTCGTACGTATACGTACTACTCAATTTCGTACGAAAACGCATCCAGTGTGCGGCCGGCGTAGGAAACGAAATAGTTGTACTTAGTTTAATAATATAGATTTTTTATCCTACGACTGTAACATTATTTAAGAAGTAGCTACCTACAATAGGTAACTCTACCTACTATAGTTTTACACAACTGTGGTCTTAAGTCACAACTAGTGATGCAACGAGTACTTACTACTTTCACGAATACGAATATCAAGCCTACTCTTCGGCGAATACGAATACGAATAATTCAACAAGGTACCTAATAAATAATACGCCAATGTTCTTTTTTTTATTAAGAGATTTAATAATTAAAATTTACCACCGGCATTTTTGTTCAAAAAAAGCACAACATTTATTTTATCCGTTTGTACATTCTCAGCGGTCGAAAATTAATATCACTTTTTTCACGCATACGAAAGGTCATGTTATTAGATTTAATTTATAATTATTTTACAGAGGGATAACACTTTTACAGACAACGGAAATAAAATGGAACGAACAATACTTATTACAAAACAAAAACTAAATTAAATGAGCACCTAATCTTATTAATAACCCAACGAAACTAGATGAAAGAACTCATTTTATGTTATGAAACAAGTGACAATTGACAACTTGAGAACTCAACAAATCCATTCATTCAATGTAATGGAAATCCCTAATAATAAAGTACATAGGTGTGCTCGGCAGGCGCGTGCAGTGAGAACATTACGTAAACATAATATATTATATTTTGGAAAAAAAAATAGAAATGAAATATTTATGCAACAGAATATTATGATATATTCAAATATGAATAATATGATAATAATTGTGATAGAAATATTACGAGGTATACCTATGTTTTATTTTATTATTTTTTCAAAATATATGGTTAGGTAAAAGTCATGCTTCAATGTTCCCACTGCACGCCCTTAGTGCTCGGATACACGGTGCACAGCCAAACCTTAGAGCCTGTCCAGATGAGGCGTTTTGCGTGTCTACGGCGAGTGCACTCGCGCGTTCTCGAGATACTGCAGCTACATACATCCCGTCCAGATGCTGACGCGCGTTTGCTCACTCGCGCGTAAAACGCGCGGGACCCTCAACTCGCGCGTAGTACGCGATACTCAAGCGGCATTGTTGCGTCCAGAACTAGAACTGGTAGAGATGCGCAATATTGTCTTTGGGTCTGCAATATCTAAAGTTTTTTCGAGAAGTTTTTATATAAAACAGAGTTTTTAAAAATTGCGGACTTTTGCCATATGCGCCAACATCTACTGAAATAAAACAATTATTTGCATATCTGGATGCAATATAAACTGAAACGCGCGAGTGATCTCGCGCGTAAAACGCGGCATCTGGACGCAATATAAATTGGAACGCGCGAGTGGACTCGCGCGTAAAACGTGCCATCTGGACAGGCTCTTAATTTGCGTTGCGTTCAGTTATAAATAGTTTGTTTTTAAAAGGTATTCGTGATGATATTCGGCGAATACGAATATTCGTATTCGTTGCATCACTACTATCACTACAATAACTGATATGGAATATTAATACAAGTCAAATATAAGTAAAATAAAATATGAGCCAGAATTTTTTTCTAGTTATTTTATTTGACTTGTATAAAGGCGAATAAATGTTAATTTTCGATATAAGTTACTTTAATGATAGCCCAATGTTTTGCAAAAGATGAATCAGAAATATTGAAAATAAATGCAAACTTTGAAGTCGGTTATCTCCATAATTAATGATATTAGGACATTGTTGCTTGAAAGTTTTCGACTCAATTTTGGTAGGAATGTAATTACCTACTATACGTAGATATTTAAAGGTATTCTTATTATTTCGGTTTCCTCGATTATTTTAATATTAAAAATTATACATACCTACTTTGGATGACGTTATCAAAATCAAAAAAATTCAATTTATTTACCTAACTACTTACTTGTATTTAAAATGATATCAATCGTATAATGCAACCATGTATTCTATCACGTCTAGGTATATTGATATGGCTAAAAAATATTTTTTTATCCCATTACCGACATCTACCGACCGCATTTTAAACTTTTTAGTTGAGCAAGGGACAGCGAGGCATGCAACTTTTAAGTTAAGGCGAAAGATGGCATTAGCACAGAATCATGCTAATGATATCGTACTTCAAACAACGCTCAGGAGATGGCCATTTTTCTACTATGAAATATATGTAAAAATTTATAAAAATAAAAAAAATAACAAGCGTTATTTATTTTTTTTTTTTTAAATTTAATGGCTTGTCACCCAGTAAAAGGATGTTATTGCCAAAAACTAGTCAATAGGTCATCGACATAAACATTACAGCTCAATGCAATTACTCTCTAAAAATCGTAGTAACACTTTCAATACTTCCCGTCGGCAGTCTGTAAGCAAGAGCTGGATATTTGTAGGGAAAGGGACATTAAGATCTGCAAGATCCTGGAGTAGGGACTGAGTACCGACATTTAAAATGCAATTGAAAAACAAGTGGTTCAAATCCTCCTCCTCTTGTCCACACTCACAGATTGAGGAGTTAAGAACATGAATTTTTGCAAGGTGTAAGCGGATAGAGCAATGACCCAGACGCATTCGGCAAACCATTGAAGTCTCCCTCTTGCTCAATCTGATCCTGTGAAACCAGGTTCGAGATGGGATAAGTGGCTGAATAGCGGCGTAGTGTCGACCTTTTGACATTTTAGTGAGGTCCCAATGAGACTGCCACTGAAGTGCGGCATCGTTTCTTGTAATATTGAAAAGATCGCTCACTGGAATAGTGGAAAATGTGGCATCCCCCTGTGAGATTGCATTTTTAGCCAGCGAGTCTACCATTTCATTACCAGGGATGCCTACATGACTCGGAATCCAAGCCAAAACAATTTCAAATTTATCCAAGGAAAGGTCGTGAATTATACTCCGAATTTCCATGCAGATCTGATCATCAGGGTGCCGAAAGGGGCTGGATTTAATTTTGAGCAGAGAACTTAAGGAATCTGAAAGAATAAGGCACTTCTTTGATTGTTTTGGTTTACATGATTTTAGCGCTTCTCGGATTGCCAAGCACTCAGCAGTAAAAATGGATGTCTCTTTAGGGAGTTGAAATATACCTTGGATACCATCATTTGGACAATAAAACGCAGCACCCGTACAGCCGGTTGCCTGGAGTTTGGATCCGTCAGTGAAAATTTGAGTCCAGCCATACCATTCTTTATTTATTATTTCAGAAAATATTCTCTTAGGGTTAGGAGTGAATTTGTCAATTCCCAAGGAAATGACTTTAGGGGAAAAAATGTGATTAGAAAAAGGAAATTTGTAGATAGGGAGAACAGGGTTTGATTGAACTCGAGGGATGAAACTCCCCAATCTGGAGAAGCTCCGAGTCAAAAGAGGAGGAGTTTTGCCTTTCCAATATGCACTTGACTTTGTGAGATCAAGGAGGGATTGAGAAATAGCAAGAATAGGGTGGTTGGGGACCCTGAAACACTTTATAGTAAAATTGTCAGCTAAATATTGCCTTCTGATTGCGAGAGGGGGCTCCAATGTTTCCACCTGCAATGCATTAATCGGAGATGATCTCATGGCTCCAATAATCAACCTCAAGCATTTTGACTGAATTTTGTCTAGTTTTATTCCTAAATATTTCGGAAGAGGATCAAGCAAAAAACTAGCATAATCTATATGGTTCCGGATAAAGGCATTATACATGAGTTTCAGAGTTAAAGGATGAGATCCCCACCATACACCTGATGTCGCACGGAGGAGGTTCAATTTCGTTTCGCACTTAGAGACCATGGAGTTTACTTGGGAGGCCCAATTTAATTTTCTATTGAAGATAATGCCTAAAAATTTTATTTCATTGGCGAGTGGGATACTGAAGCCATCAAATGTGACACACGTCTGGGAAATACGATGTTTTCTTGAGAAAACTATGGCCTGACTTTTTGAGGGGGCCATTTCGAGTCCATTGGAGATAAGCCAGGAGTTGAGCCCCGAGAGAGCTCTAGCAAGCTTCTTTAAAGCAACATGTATATCCTTATCAGAGCAGTAAATTGCTATGTCATCCGCGTATTGGAGTATGGAGCATATCTCTCGAATGGACTCTTCAAGGTCAGCAGTAAATAAACTATACAGAAGGGGGCTGAGGACCGAACCTTGCGGGAGTCCCTTCCAAAGATTTCTGATTAATTTATGAGACGGACCATCTATTAAGATCGTCCTTTCACATAAAATATTAAAGACTAGTTGTACTAATTTTAATGGAAGACCCAGTTTTATAAGCTTATATTTTAATAAGATAGGGCTCACATTGTCATACGCACCACGAATGTCAATAAAGGCTGCTGCAGTACACTTACCGAGAGAAAGAGATATTCTAATATCTGAGGTAAGAATACTCAGGTTGTCAAAAACAGATTTCTTTTTGCGAAAACCAAATTGAGAGGACGAAAGGAGTTCATTATGTTCTGCATACCAATCAATACGGTTTTTAATCATATGTTCAACCACCTTCAGCATGCAAGAAGATAGGGCTATTGGGCGGTAAGAGCATCCAAAATCTGGGTCTTTATTTGGTTTTAGGATTGGGAGAACCAATTGGGCTTTCCATTCCTCAGGAATTTGTCCAGTTTCAAATATTTTATTAATGACAAATAAGTAATAATTTAAAGTGGAGGTGGGAAAATGTTGAATCATGATATAGGATATTTTATCCAGCCCGGGCGAGGAATTTTTAAGGTTTTGAAGAGGATAGGTTAATTCTTGAATAGCAAAAGGAGCATCCAACCAAGACGTGGGACTTGAAAAATGAGTTAAAGATGGAGATTCACTGATATGAGGCACATGTGGAGGTGCCAGATTGTCAGCAAACACTCCTAGCCATAGATTGTTGGAAGACCGTTTAACGGAAGGAATAAAAGATGAGCGATACTTACGGATCATTGTCCATACAGTAGAAATAGGAGTAGTGGGGGATATAGAAGTACAAAACTGTTGCCAACCCTTTCTTTTTTTCTTCCTTAAAAATTTTTTGGTTTGAGCCTGAGTTTTTTTGACAACTAAGTAATTAGCCATACTCATATCTTTTTTGTAGGTAGACATAGCAGTTTTACGCCTTCTTACGGCCTGGGTACATTCTTCATCCCACCAGGGGGGAGAGGCGGGGAATTTTGGGTTAGGGTTTGATTTTGGGATGCTTTTGTCTGCTGCATGTTGGATAATTGAAATTAATTGAGAAAATGTTGATTGAATTTCCTCAGAGGTAATATGCAAAGGGAGGGGAGCGGTAGAGGATTCAAGGAGTTCGCGGAAGTGGAAGTGGTTCCAATTTGCTTTTTTAAAATTAAATTTAGGAACTCTTTTTACAGGAGATTTGGGTGATTTTGAGACAAATGAGAGGATTATAGGGAAATGGTCACTAGAGTGTGGATCTCCTAGTATTGACCAACTGGTTGACGCTGCTAAGGAATTGGAACAGATAGACAGATCCACCGCACTGGCTCGTTGAGACGGGGAACTGAACCTAGTGGGAGAGCCATCATTGAGGATAATTAGGTTATTATCGTCAATGAATGAAATAATATTAGTTCCAGATCGATCACAAAACGCACTGCCCCATGACTGAGAGTGAGCATTGAGATCTCCAAGAATAAAAAAAGAAGAAGGAAGAAGAGAGATAACTGAGTTCCAAGCATCAATGTCGAATGTGCCATTGGGGGGGCAGTATACTGAAACATATCCCACATCATTGACTTTAGCACCTACTATTTGGAATGAGGGAAAGGACGGAAGAGGGATTTGAGAAAAGGAAAAGGAATTTTTTATAAGTAGGGCTACTCCGCCCTTGCCGTCTGGACGGTCATCCCTGAGACAGGAGAATCCTGGGATCTTAAACAGATAGTTCTGCTTAAACCAGGTCTCTGATATTGCTGCTATATCTATATTGTAAGTTTTTAGTAGAGAAACTATTTCATGTTTATTACAAACAGCACTACGGCTGTTCCACTGAAGGATTTGAACATCGGAGGCCATTATGAAGGGAGTTAAGAGATGAAATTATAGAAGCAGCGTTGGACGGTAAAGAATTGCTATTAGAAATTAAATTAATGAGTATCATAAGTAAAGTCTGAATAAAAGAAGAATTTTCATTGCTAATGGCATTTGACAGGGGAGTAGATGGTGGAAGAGTAGGAGTTTTTGTTGGTTGGCTAATATTAGAAGTAATGACATTGGATGGGTTAGAACTATAAGAGAACAGTTGATCATTATGTCCTTGTCTGTCATATCCCGGAGAGCTAGGAACTTTTGATTTAGGATTATGGTATACGGTTTTACGGAAAGAGGTAGCAGGAAGATTAGGTGTAAAGAGGCAACTCTGGGGAGTTTGAGTAACGGGAGGTTGAGATGAGACATTGGCAAATGATTTTTTGGAAATCGAGAAAATTTTGGATGCTTGAAAATATGATGCATTATTGGCGGCCATATATTGTTTTATGTTTTTTTGTCTGGTTAATTCTGGACATGAAAAACTAGTCGCCGTATGATTACCTGAACAGTTCACGCAGGTGGGGACATCGGGAGGATTTGGGCATTGATTGGTAAGATGATTTTCACCGCACTTGAAGCATCGAGGAGAGGATCTACATGTCACCTTAGAGTGTCCATAGCGGAGACAATTATAACACTGAATGGTTGGGAAAGTGTACAGTTCTACCGGCAGAGAATTGTACAAGAGATATACGTGAGAAGGAAGGGTTTGGCCTTCAAAAGTGAGGACCACTGTTTGTGATGGTTTCCATGTGACAGTACCAGAGGAAGTATCTTTATAGTTTAGGCGTCTAGCCTTTACAACTTTACCAATATTTTGTGAAGTAGAGATATACGAAATTATTTCTTCCTCTGAAAGATCAACGGATATGCCACGTACGAGACCCAGGCGGGTAACATTAAAGGATGGAACGTAAGCTTTGAATTTATTATTTTGTGAGTTGCTAAAACTTGATACAAAATTGTTTGCCAAAGCTCCTGATTCAAATTCAACAGAGATTTTATATCTACCTTCTGCCTTAATACCATCTGGGCGAATGCCTTTTGTTTTTTGTTGCAAAATATGTTTACCAAAATCGATTGGGTGGATTGTACCTCGTTCTGTTCTCTGAACATAGACCAGAAAAGGGGATACTGCTGAATCAGAGTACAACAGTTGAGGATGAGGAAGAGGACCCTGAGGAGCAGAAGAAGGCTCTAAAGCTGGGATTATTGAAGGCGTAGGGGAGATAGGAGGAGACGCAACGATGGTAGAGGGCTTAGGTCTTATTTTTGAAGATCTTTTTTCAATTTTCCTTTTTTTAAAAGCTGAAAAAGAGGAATCTTCTGAGGAATCCGAGTCCTCCAAAGGAAAACGCGATATTCCTCTTATGGTAGATGGTGAAGGATGAGGATCAGGGGGATCCGGAGGATCCGGAGGTCTTAAGTCCTCCATTAAGGATGTAGAAACGGAAATTCGTTAATATGCTACAATACAACAAAATATAAACTAAATACAAAGGGAAAAAAAGGTTATAAATATCTGTTTTATCCAAAATAAGTAATTATCCAAGAGAGCAAGCACAAACACAACTGTCACTTTGCAAACTTGCAACAATACTCCCAAGCGTTATTGAATATGTGGCAATAAAACCCACAACCCGTATACAATTACAAGATAATGGTATTCTTCAAAATGAGAATTGATAAAAACTTAGTGAAATTTACTTGATCCATAAAAATTATTAAACTATAATAACTTTGTTTACTTTCACTATTTGTTTATAACGATTAAAACGTTTTCGATAACATCGATGATAAGTTATCATTTTTTAATATATTTTTTAAAAATGGCATTCCACAAAGTTACACAAGAAAATGTCGAAAAATCGATCCATAAAAATGGTTTTTGAATTTTGTGAAATACCCTGTCTTTATCACCAGCCCCATATTATATCTCCACTACTGTGTTTATAATTAGCCTTTCAAATTAGATTATTTTTATATAAATCCCCATCATGTTTAGATTTACCATTCAGATCGATGATCGTATAGCTTACATTTAGTCCCAAAGTCGAAGAAAAGTATTTGATATGGAGACAAAGAGATGAATACTTACCCTTTAGTCTGTTCAGCTCTTCAGGGGATTGAACTGATAGAATTGTTTGTATTCACACTGTAGCGGTAGATTTCAACCTGTGCCATTTACCTATCGCTCGACCCAGAGTTTTGTTTATATTAACAAAATAAAAATCTCCGCAATATAAACAAAGCAATATTTTGTGATGTGTTTCACGACTGTAATTGGGCCTTTTGGCCTGTAAAAAAAAGGTCAATCGCTCACTATCTTTTCGCTTTTCGATTTTTGTCCAGAATATGCCTCTTAAATAATAATAAATTTATTAATTCTCCTGTGATATTGTTTAAATAAATGAAAACCATATTAAATTAAATTTATCTTATGACATCTATTATACTAATATAGAAGTGCTTCCAAACACATTCAATGAAATTTTCCTACTTTGATGTTAATATCTTTAGTAAAAAATAGTATTGCAATATTTGAAGCAATTACTTCCTTATTCCTGGGTAAGCATCATAATCACTGTTGGATCCACGATCCCTGGTGGGCCTTGGCCTCCTCAAGAGTCTTCCTCCACTGATATTGGTCTTGCGTCAGCTCCCTCCAATTCTGAATCTTCAAGGCGGATAAGTCTGTGAAAACATTGTCGCTCCATCTTAGTTTTGGTCTTCTTAAGCTCCTTCGCCCTATTGGTCTTGAATACAGTCGAGACTTTGGGGTTTGTTGTTCATCATTCTCTCTTCATATCACCAGAAGTCTTCCCAATTTTATACATTTTGACGCTGAGATCCTTAAACAAAATATGTACAGAGCTCATTGTTGTAGCGTCTGCACCAAATTCCACTGTCTAGATCCAGCCCATAGATACCCCTCAATTTTTCATTCAAAAACTTTTGTCAAACTTTTAAATAAATAAATAAGAAAAACCCAGTGTTCGCTCCTTCCGCTTAGTCAGTACCCGTGTCTCAGCTGCATATGTGAGAACCGATCTGATGAGTCTTTTGTACACACATATTTTAATACATATTTCTATTTCCTATCGAACTCCTTGATGGTCGTCAGGCCATCTTCTACAAGCCCTCTATAGAAATTACACACTTTCAAATATGTATATTTTTCAGTACAACAAACACAAAAACATTTTATGAATTGATTTATTAATTGAATAATTTAAGCTGGTATCACTTAAACAAAAAAATAATAATAAATGTCCTTGAAATAAATGCAACTGTCAAAAATGTTGACACTAAATTAACATAAAAATTTTACATTTACATCAGTGCCGTATTTTGCAATAATTAATACTTACAATTCTAATTTTTGGAGGTATTTTGATATTTCGTCAAATATTGATGATAAAAAATTCCATTTATGTGCTATTGCAAAACAAATCAGAAATATCTCAAAAAGCGCCTTTTTATGACTCACTAGATCAGCTTATAATGATTTTGATTTTTAAATATATTTATGGTAATAATTTTAATTTTGATCCATACGCGCATACATCTTCTGCCACAGTCTCAGGCTTTCAGTTGATGTTCGTAAAGACACAGATATTATTATTGAATAGAATAAACGGAGAAAAATATACAAAATATAGCAGACTCTCTATTAATCAGAGTCGCCCTAACTGGATTGCGGTTTATCTGGAATAGTAAAAAATAAATTTGCAATAACAATTCGAAATATTATTTAAAACATAAAATTTATTACATAATCATTTGACTGCACAGTATGCAACAGAAAATTACCCTGGCATTATTGAAATTCTGTAAAATACCATATACGTACATTATTATTTGGGCACGCTATGATTCAGTGTTTACTTATGGTGCAAGCTAATTTATTTTTTGGTAGTTTATCCGGGGTTCTTTTATTAGTGTAAATGTCTTCCAACATGGATAACCAATAGTCTGTAACATTTGTATTTCTGTCTCTTAAACGAATATGAAATCGACGATTCTGTGTATTCTCAATATAATCAGAAGAATTTTATTAGACACAAATATTAAACAGAAACATCAATCATTTTTTCCCTTGCGTGAAATTGATTGAATACCCTTTTGATTCTGGATCTTGAGTCATTTGAAAGTTTTCTGTGGACAAACCGAAAGGTCTGAGGAAAAGATTTCCGAGATCTTTGAGTTTCCCCAGCATCTCTGTTTTGAGTTTTTCATTTCTCTGCTCTATCAGCGGCGGGAGTCTCAGGACGCCTCTTCTGGCCTCCTGATGCTGCGGGTCCAGCTCGAGAATCTTGTTGAAGTCTGCCAAACTCTCATCGAAAAGCTCTGTCAGCTCGTAACATTGCGCTCTCCTGCAATTTAAAACACACAAACAAATTAAAGGCACTCAACGAGAAATATTAAAATATTTTATAAAAATTTTATGATAACTATACTGGCCAATCAATCATTACAACTAACTTTTTATACTATGTACAGTATAATAAATTAGTTTAAAGGTTCTGTTTTGGCATACCACATTTGGCTCATTCATTTTCATACATCTCTAATGCAAGCTTATCGACTTTTAAAGGCTTCACATATCTTCTCAATCATACTGTCCCTAGTGAAAATGTTTCCTAAATACACAAACTCATTCACTTGCTCTAAGCATTCGTTATTTACCATTATGTAACATTTAGTTACATTTTCGTCTCTCTAAAACACCATAATTTTCAATTTGCTAACTTTCATCAACAGAAAAATCACAAAAATTACTAAATTAATTTCCTACTTATTTTTTCATTAAATCTCAGTTTTCTTTGACAGTAATAATTATTAGTTGCACACCAAAGAAACATGTCATGTCATGAGAAGTGATTACAAAGAATTTTTAAATGCATAAAATTTTTGACAAGCATTTTTAATAACTTACCTATAATAAGCTTTAACATAATTAGTATCATTCTCTATCGCCTTTGTGCAATCCTTTATAGCTTCTTTATTCTTGTCTAGTTTCATTTTAGCTGCAGCTCTGTTGGAGTACATAACAGCTCTATCTCCAGGAAATGCCAATGGACATATCTTCAGTCCTTCGGTGTAACAATCTACAGATGCCTCGTATTCAGCTAACTTAAACCTATCGTTCCCTTCGATCTTATGCTTCTCGGCTTTCAATTTTCGTTCCTCTTTCTCTTCGGTTGAAAGAGAGACTTCCAAATCTTTTAAAGCTACCTCATCTATGGTCTCATTATCACTTTCATCGGAATGACTCTCACTTTCTTTGCTATCAAAATCGTCTGGGTCAAATGGCTTCTTCTCGTTTTCTTTTTTATCTACGCCTATCTCGAAGTCTGGGTGTGAGGATGAAGCAGGAGTGGAGTCTCCGGAATCACGTGGAGTGGTGACGAAAGGTTCATCCGAGGACTTTGACGAAGATGATGGAGATGGCTCAGCATTATCAGAAGTTAAAAGCGAGTTTTCTAAACTTTTTGTAAGTTCATTAATCACATCTTCATTGTTAACGGCGCTCTCCGGAAGTTTCTTGGAAGTTAATTCAGACATTTTGTTTCTGTAAAAGATAAAAGTTTAATTAATACTCAAACATATACATGATTATGTATTGTAGCACCAGTTATCTTCTTCAGTTTGATTAATCAGAAATATTGAAAAAAATGAGGTATGGCTTGCCATCATGCTGTTTCTCCTTGGTCGTAAGAGTACTTCTCTGTCCTAACGCACAACTCTCGCCTCATTCACATTTATAAAACTGCTCGCGATTGCTGCGGATCTAACAGGACCATCTTCCAGTAGGTATCTTGTTTACCTAGTCAACCCAAATCTTCCGCAGACTTCCTTTATTTATGGTGCCATCAATTCATCTCTTACCAATTTCTCTCTAACCATTATATCCTCATTCATTTGATCCACACAGCCGAACCATCTTAGTGACACTTTTATAATATTGTTCATTCCACCAAGTTGAGCATTTTCCTACATACATTATAAAGAGTAAAAAAATATTAAACATTTCTTCCTAATTTGTTAGTTGCATCAATTAATTTACTCTATGGATGGATTTGACACTTCTTCACCAGAGTCAGGGCCGGTTGCGTCAACTTGGTTCATAGCGATCTTTCATTTAAAGCATAGATTTTTGATTTACCACCAATAAAACAACTCGTTTTCTTAAAAATTTATGCATTAAACGAACTATTAATATAAACCGGCTCTTAGCAACAAATATTGCTGTTTTGGGTGTTTTTATTATATTAGTGATTAAAACTAAAATAATTAAAATACATTTAAAAATCAATGGAAATCATATGATTCAATTTGAAATATTTGATAATTATTTGTTTGTATTAATTATCTGTGATATACATTCATGTAAGTTTGTAACCCAGGCTCAAAGTCAAACTATATACCTATATCAGATTTTAAAGAAAAATTTCAAATTTTAATATTTCAAAACCTTTGACTACTTATGAATACATATCGAGGGTAGAAAGCCAAAAGGGCGTTAGTGATTATTTCGAACTTTACAGGAGAGCAAAAGAATATTTTGCCAATCTGACTTTGTCAATATTTCTTTTATAATTAAACGATTTCCATATGTGTTTTGGATTAACAAATATGGAAATCGTTTAGTAATAAAAAAAACATTGACAAAGTCACATTGACAGTACTTTATTTTGCTACCCTCGAAAGTTTGAAATAATCACTACCGCCCTTTTGATTTTCTACCTTCGGTATATACTTTTGATTAATTACATTAAAGATTAGAAGTGGATTTTCTCATAATCAAATTTTTTAAGTGATGCAACAGATCAATTTTCAAACTAAGCTGAGCATCTGAGCAATGTAAATAAGACTAACTTGGAAGTTTCCCGGGATAGGGCTTAAACCCTGAAAACTGAAAGAGTATCTTACCACCAGAACAAACAAGCTTATGAAAATCAGTCAGGCTCCTTATATTAATTAGTACATTAGTTGTATTAATTTCACAGATAATTGCCACAAAAATGCAGGGCTAAATCCAAGATAATGGTCCCATTGCATATACAACGAAAATGATTATTTCACTATATTATTGAATGTGCTAATAACAAAATGAAAGATAATTTACGTTTAAAAAGTAAGTATTAAATAAGATATTACACTTTAAAGTTTCGAAAAATGCACTGCATATTTTGACATTTCATAGGTAATATATGAGGTTAGGTTAGGTTATTAGGTTAGGTTATTAGGTTTGGTTAGCTTAGGTTATTAGGTTTGGTTTGTTTAATTTAGATTACGATTATTTTAGTTAGATTAAATTAACAGGACATTAAATTTTATAGTGAAATACTTATTTTCATTGTATAAACAACGGGACCATAGTCTTGGATTATTCCGATGTTTATCACACATGGGAACTGAACAAATGAAAGAACGTCTATGACCAATGTGTACACACTTGGTAGGTATTTTCAACAATAAATAATATTTTGGAGAAAATAATTGATCTTCACGATCAAAGGTCGTATCACATACGCAATCTTGCAAAATGGCTCCATAATAAACTGAACTATTTTAAATATGAATTCAATACATCAATATCAATTAAAATGGGAGAAAAATCAAAACAAAACAAAAATAACTAGGTATTTGAATGTAACCATTGTTTTGAAAAAAAGCGATTTCACTTTAACGAAAACAAAGGGCTTTCGAATTTCGCGTTGTTTTTTCATTCCTGAAGATGTATACCACAATACACGGTTAAAAAGATAGCGAATACGCCAATTTAAAAAGACAAGGAAATACCACAAGGCTTGCATATTTACGATGAAAAAAGCGCTTAGTATAGTGAAAAGTACAACAATATTACCTGAAAGAAGATCGACTTTCGTTAAGAATACAAAACCATTAAAGACAGTTGGATTTGTGCTGTATATATTTCAACAAAATAATATCACTACAAGAAGAGCGAAACTCCCAGAACATCAATCTGACAGCTGTCAAGTAATTTCGAGATTTAGACCATAGATCATAGATGCATAGACTAAATGTGCAGTGAATGGAGACATAGCCGCTTTTATCGCAGAGAATAAGCGCTTGTTCAGACATGGTTCAGACACAGCGGGAACCGTGCTGTTTCAGAATCCATAGCCACAACCGTGCGGTTCACAGAATATAGACCAGTGCGGTTTAGGGCCGGTTGTTTCAAGTTGGATTAAAGTAAGCGTTCTTAAAAGCATAGATTTTTACGTTCTCCACCAATCAGACGATCCGTTTTCGTAAAAATCTATGCTTTGCTCGACCGCTTACTTTGATCGAACTTGAAACAACCGGGCCTTAGAGGTGCTGTTTGTGATTCTTTTCAAGGAATCGGTTCTTTCGATTCCTTGATTCAAAAGGAATCGATTCATTTGATTCGTTCTTTTGAACGATTCGGTCTTAAAATGAGTCGTGTAGGTACATACCGGTTCTGATTCTTTTTGAACGATGAATCATGACGAAATCGGTCTTTTAGAGCATCGGGTACGGGTAGGTAGGAGTCGGTCATTTATCAGTGTGTCGGTGAATCCGTTACCCGTTGGTCCCGTTGGGTGTATTAAATCTGTCAAGTGGACACGATAATTTACTTTATGACATCGTTAATGTTTGGTACATAATTTGTATTTTGGTTGGTACTTACGTTTTTTAAGTCGACGCTTTATATATTTGATTTACGCTTTAAGCAAAACGTCCAGACTTTAAAAATAATTAACATTGCTTTGTAAAAATCGAAAATGCTATTAAATAATAAAACACTTCAGCAATAAAATAGTTTAGTGTGGAGAAAGTGTGTAATTATCATTTTCATATAAAAAATATAACAAAAATGTAGAAATATTGAGAATAAAATAACATTCATTGCTTAATAATAATAATTTATAATTAATTACGAAAATACACAAGATTTATTTTATTTTTATTTATAGGCGTTAAAAAACAATTTCATTTAATATTAACAAGTACTAAAAATTTTGTTTTGTGTTCTCTTAGCTAAAAATAAAAAAGGAATTAATTTTTTTTTTTAATTGTTGTTACAATAACTTGACAGAAAAAAAAACAATCATATTTAAAATGGAAAATAAAATATTAAAATAAAAATAATAACAAACATCAAAAAATACTAAAACGATTTATGTATGATCAAGGTATATTAGGAAGTCGAAAAAAAAACTGTAAAAATAATAACATATACTTGTACATCAAAGTAAATTAAATATTTATGTCTCAAAACAAAATAAAAGGCATTAGCAATAGAATATTTTAGTGTGGAGAAAATGTGTAATTATCATTTTGATATAAAAAATATAACAAAAATATAGAAATATGAAGAAATAAAATAATATTCATTGCTTAAAAATAATAAATCATAATTAATCACGTAAATACAAATCATTTATTTTATTTTTATTTATACCAGTATAGGAGTTAAAAATAAATTTAGCTAAAAATTAATGTATAAGAATGTTAAGTTATAAGAAATCTAAACCTCCCAAAAACTAAATAAAATAAATATCTATTTTTAACTTGTCTCCTTATACACAGAACTGTGCATTCAAAGAGATTGTCGATTCCTTAAATAAATACAATACACGTTACTTTCTGAATGCTCTCCGGTCTCAGACTTGGTGACGATAAATTATTTTAAAGTGTCAAGCCATTCCAAAGTGGATCCAAGTTTCAGAATGATGGGCCACCATACACACTGTACCTATAGTTGCAAGTCAAATTAATTATCACAAATCAAATTCATTTCACTTGTTACTTGTTATAGATAAGAATGAAGGTTATATTCATGATATTTTTCTAAAACATTTTGTCTATCGTAATATTCTGATTGACTTACTTACCATCACGCCGTTTTTTCCGTGGGGGTAGGCAGAGAGGATAGAGGCCCACACTATTCTGTCCTGACATACGACTCTCGCATCATCCACATTCATACATCTTCGCATTATATTCTGATTAAAATAAATAATAATAACCCACATTTTCGTAAAATAACGCGAAAAGTTAAATAAGTATTGATGTTCGCCCTTAAGATAACAAAATCCATACAAAACAAAATATAGTTTAAAACATAGGAAATTACACACACAAAAAAGGTTGTTGCTTTACTACAGAAGGTCTGTTCTAAAACATCTACTGATACAGTTGTTTTTAAGTTTTAATTATTGAAAAATAAATTTACTAAATATTAAAAATATAATTAAAATAATACAACATAAAAAATAGAAATAAAGCAATTGAGCTTGAATATGGTAAGAAAAAGTAATAAAAGAATTTAACTTAAAGTTGAATATAGAAAAACACATACAACCATCGAACTTGATATAGAAAAATAAATAAAATAAAATAATTTAACTTAGAGATTCGAAACAAAAATACCAAGGTAGCTTTATTATTAAATACTATATATGATTAAAATCACAAACATTTTTTTTTTGTACGTATTTATTTGCTAAACTTTAAAAAAAAAACTCCTATCACGTAATACTGTGTGTGTGTAACTTTACAATAATTATTTTGTGCGTATGTATCATATTTCGTGTTGAATAAACAATAAACGTGTAAACTCAAACGTATGCGATGGTGAATCACAAATACACCCAAAAAAGAATCACTAACACACGCAAAACTGAATCACTAACACAAGCATAAAGTATTTGGTGGATCTACGGTGGATCATTGTTGATCGCGTATTCGTATACCGCGATCAGCACACACACATGCAAAAAGGAATCGGATGCCGACCCGAAATTGAAAAGGAATCAAAAGAATCAAACCTTTTGGATCAAAGGAATCAAATCATTTGATTATTTTAAATGATTCGTTCAAAATGAACGATTCGTTCATACCCGAACACCTCTAGTGCGGTTAGTCAACCGCTGCGGTGCCCGCAACCCAACCGCTAGAAAATAGACCCGCACGGCGCCCGCACGATCTTATTACTATGGGGCCTTACGAGAGCGTTCAATCGCGTTGCGGGCGCCGCACGGTTCCATGTCACAACAGGAGCACGCGTGGATTATATTCTCTTTTCTATGGTTATGGATCGCTTTGACACTGAATTTTTTATTGATGAAGTGGAGAAAAGACCTGTAATATGGGAGAAAAGATCTATAATAGTGTGACGTTACTCAAATATGCCAAGAACCAAGCTTGGCAGGAGTTGGTGGAGATATTTGGAAATGGTGGAAAAAAAGAGTATTTTAGGGAAGTAAGTATTTATTCACCAAAAATGAACTGACAGAATGATACTTATGTGTCTTGCCATGGAACACGGCCTTCATTAACAACGTAATGAGCAAATATATCTCTGATATTCAAAGATGGAGAACGGCACCAGAACTGTCAAACTGACGTTTATTTTCGCGCGCACAAATCGCTTATTAACCGCGGCTGTGTGAACAGATGACACAAATCGCGTGTTTTGAAACGCGATTCTGAAACTGAACGGTTCCCGCTGTGTCTGAACAAGCGCTAAAGGTGGCGATGATGGAGACCATCTTATCTATGATGGAGACCCACCGCATTCCCAGAACCGTTTTGTGAGCGAAAGCTCCCATGTCGGTCCTTCACTTACGTCGCTAGGTTGAAATTTTTTCTCTAAGGGCCATCTCCGTGCCAAGTCGTGAAAAGGGCGCCCCGGCAAAGAGAGGGGGACCAACAAAACTTCATTCACTGACCCACTTCCCACCAAACGCTCTTTATTAGGTAATTAAAAAATATATATATAATCAAAAATATATAGGTTAATCACAAAAAAGCATAAATATATAAAAGAAAAACATAAAAAGACTAGATATCATCAAAAAAATATACGAAATTCATAAAAAGAAGAATTAATTAAGGTAAAATAAGGAAAAGAAAAAAAAGTGGCATATAGAAATGGAATGGGGGCAGTGAAAGAACTATAAGTAATGTGACACACTCCCTACAAGGGAAGGACAAAACAGAAACACACAAAATACGGAGTTCAGTACCGAGCGCCACGGGTCCACAGTCTCAAGAGAAATTACCCACGAAGTAGCTCCCAGTGCAACACCTACGTCCTGGCAAACTCCCGGAGGAGTCCGAGGTTCCTATCATTCTTGATAAGATTACAGTTTTGGAAGGACCTGTGCCTCACTCCCTTCAGTCCTTCAATCATAACCTCTCTTACGTCTCTCATAATTACACACTTTTTCTTCCTCTCTCACGGCGACTCATGGAAGGAAGGAATAAGTCCAACTCCCCAGAGGCACCGTATCCCATCTCTCTTGCCATCTCTCAAGTATAACCGTTTTACTCTTTCACACAACTCCTGGTAATTGGCATCATAGGGACTGAAGATCACCTCAAAAAGGTGATTTCCAGTCCCTTCTTCTGAGAGCCACGACCGTTCGCTTCTAACATCTGTAGATCAGTTGGCATAACGCCAACCAACACAGGTAGGGCCACGCCGGACACTGTCCCGTAGGCCGCCGTGAGAGCCAACAGTGGAATCCGTTGGCCTTTATTTAGTACGGACGAGATAACTATAGTCGCGTGGTATATTAGGCGCACAGCCAGGGAACGTAGGCTCCAATCCGCCACACTAACGAGTTTTATTGCCAAGAAAAAACTCGCAGCTCTCTCCAAGATCGCCTTCACGAGAGCAAGAAAAGAACCCGATGAGTCCATTCATTCTTAAGCCATGTATTCACTAGGGGACAAATCGCGAAACATTCCGCTCGGCATGTCGCATCAACATCTACGCTCATGTTTCGGGGACAATGACGCGGCCATTTGACGTGTACACACCGGGACTCGCATATCTTGTCGCGGAAATGTCACCCGATAAGCTTATGTTGACAGCTGCGGTATCTCATTTGGCGAAAACGCAATGCGAAATGTTTTTTTGGGTCGCAATTTCAAATAAACGAGGTTTTACTGTAGTAAATTGAATATTATTAAAAACAAGGTCCTTTTTGCAAATAATTATTGTTTTCCAGACGTCGCGGAAATATATCGCCCTATGAGGTTATGATGATAGCCGCGTATCTGTTTATGTTAATGAGTTTATCGAAAAGTAAGAGGAGAAAAAAGAGGAGAATGCGAAATTATTTACTGCAAAGAGAAAGAAGGACGGACATTCTATGCGATCTTCGATCGATACAGCTCGATGAGTTCAAGAACGATTTCGTTTCCCCGCATTGTCATCTTGACAGATACAGCGCATGCGTATTCACTTGTAAACATACCACGTGGTACTGACGCTCCGCGGAATGTTGCAGTGAGTACGCTCGGGTACCGTGCGCATGGCAACGTTGCCACGGCACGTAGAAATGCCGCGCTATGTTGTGCGCGAGGTCGCGGAACAGTGCACGACGTTGCAACGTCACGTAGACTCTATGCCGCGCGTGCTGTTGAGGGACAATTTGTCCCCTAGTGAATACATGGCTTTAAAGATACCCAACAACACATTCAGACTTAATATTTGTCCCTTTTATTTTTATTATCGGATTCCTTTGAAGGTGGCTCGCATCATCATCTTTTGAGACTAGATGTGTAGAGTGATATGTCAAATATTCATATATGCTTAAACGAACGTATAGTTCATTTCCCGAATTAGATACCTACGCCGGCTACACACAACGCGAATCATCCGCCGCGTCTTTTCCGTCGCGGAACGCCGCTACATTTCTTTCCATACAATATGCCTTTATCAAATACACTACGCGGATAATCAGTCGACCCATTTGCTTTACCGATTCGACGCAACCGAAAAGACGCAGCGGATGATCCGTGCAGTGTGACGCCAGCCTTGTAAATAAAAATAATGCGGGTTCTAATGTTCCATCTGAAATAGTTACAAAAATGTTATTGGGGTAGTTACGCAAAAATTCTTAATTACCACTGGTCAAAGCCAAAAACGATACGAGAGCAATTTATCAAAAACTCTGCAAATATCTTTGTGTGTCCATTTTTCAAATAACATTTGTGGATACAAGGCAGCTATATTTACATTGTGTTCTTGCTGAAGCACCTCCAAAATTCCAATAACTACAGAATTTTTACTCACACATGTAACAAACGTGCTAAGCACCAAAAATTTATACAAATGCCCCTAAAAATAACTTTTAGACAGTGGCACTTCGACTTCTTGGTATCGAGCCTTTACAATTTACAATCAACTACAGTTGCCGGCAAACTTCTTGAAATTCTTTGGCGTAGTGGGGGAATGCGCAGAAGATGAAATTTGGGTCTCGTTGGTGGAAAGATAGATGCGCAAACTTCCCCCCACTACGCCGTAGAATTTCAAGAATTTCACACATACCTAATCGGATACGATTCTTTTAAAATATACTTTATTGTAGGTACCTACTATACTAATAGCCACGAAATTGTAGGTAGGAACTGTATTGAAATCCTGTTTTATGCTAATAACATCTATGCAATTAGGAACTTTGACGTTATGTAGTTGTCACTGTTTGTTGTCAGTTGTCATAATTACGTTTATTATTGTTGATTGTTTAAGAGTTTGTCGAAAAAAGTGTAAAAATGGAAGAAAAAAATAGTATGAAACTGTTAAGTGAGGTTTGCCGATTGTGTCTGCAAAATGGAGAGTTTCAGTCAATCTTTCATACTGAAAATGAAATGCATTTCGCACAAAAAGTAATGATCTGCACATCCGTTGAGGTTAGTGCCGTGCTTTTATGTTCTATTAAATCATTAAATAAAATAATACATTAATTTTTTAAATCACATGCCTTATTCATGTACCTACGCTTCTATCCACAGAGTAATAATTATGTCTAACAAAGTTAAGGTATCAATTATGTCCACAAAGTTAACACTACAAACACAAATACTGCCCATGTTAAGTGTTTGAACTGGGTAATGAATCTATGTGAGAATTTTTTTAGCAAATACATTATATATTCAACATCAATTCAATATAAATGTGAATTTGTGTTGAAAATACTGTATAAATATGGACAGTATTTTCAATATAAATTTCATAACAGTTTTTTGACAGCCGCAACATGCGGCATGCAAATTGACTAGAGACTAGCGATAGACATAATGGCGCGAGTGGGGTATTTACGTGCAGAGTTTTCTAGCTTGAGCGTTTTAAGCAATGTGCATCAGTATATCAGAAACAAGTTATTCGGGAGTGACAATTAATGCGAATTACGAAATTGGTGTGATTTAAAGAAAAATGCTCTGATTAAATTTGTGTCCAGTGACGTAAATGAATGTATAATGTTATTTACAACTATTAAACTTGCCTGTGAGACGTACTGTGACAGACCTAATATTTCTTTATAGGATCATAAATAGCATGATTGATTGCCCCCAGTTTGTTGGTCTGATCGACTTATATGCCCCATCGAGGTCATCAAGACAGTGCATTATTCTATTATAGTGGAAATGTCAGAACTAATGCAATAGCAAACTCTGTAATTCCCAGATTACACTCATTAGGGAATGAACATGCAGAGGCGGCTGACATTTTTGCTGATAATATAACTGTGTATAGGACAAAGCTGATACAATTCTTTACATCTCAACGAAATGGAAATGGACAATAAATTTTTCTGTATTATTATTTTATCTTTTAACTATTATTATTTGTACCTTTAACTGTATTATTATTTTATCTGTCTTATGTAACTTTTTAAAATTTATATTCTGTATATTTGTAAAAGCCCATAAGGGCGTTAAATAAATAAATAAATAAAAATAAAGCTTTATAAATTTATGTGTTTTATTTGCTTCCCACAGACACGATCCTGTGATAATATATCTATGTGATTTTATCAAACCTGGATATTTTCTTTATTATAATGTTTTTCTAAAAAGTAATTGAACTTAATGGCCTGCGCCCTTAAAAATAATAAATCATGTAATGACTGAGTGATCCATATTTAAAACCAAATAAAATGTTACAGATTTCCCCTGAAGACCGCCTGCCATCTTTGATTTGCCATCCCTGTATTTTAAATTTAAACACTGCATACGATTTCAAAAAACTGTGCGAACAATCCGACATCACATTGAGGTCACAGTTTATGTTGGACAATCATGACGACCACGAGCCGATAAAAGACGAAAAGAAATTATGGGCGGACGTCGATATAAAATTAGAGGATGGCGACAGACTCAGCGGTGACGGATTTTCAAAATCAGACTTTGACGAAAAAAGTTCTGTAAATTCCGACGGAATTCCACTCTCCAAACGCCGGAAAAAAATCAAGAAACAAAAGAGCAATGAAGTAAATGTCAAAAATAATTCTAAATTAGAACCCAAAGTAAAAGGTACATAATCAAGATTATAATAATTTTATGTTTAACTTAATCATGAAATTTAATTGTGTTTTGTTGCTGCAATGTATTTACGACTATCAGGTCTAATAGGTTTGTGAATCAGGTTTAATACCTTGATTCACAGTCAAGTTACATTCTGAGAAAATTGGTTATACAGCAAAATGCCTTACTAATTTTGATGCTCTCATAGAAATTCCTTAGGATCTGTTCCAATTCATAGAAATATTCTGTGAATTTGGAACGTATTTACCCATAATGTATATTTAAAATACATTTATACATAATGCATTTAAGTAGTTATTCTTGCATAATTAAATCTCCTTAGTCAAGAAAACACTTTTTTTTTTATAATATACATTGTTTTTTCAATATTTTAAAATTTCAGTCCATACCGAGTCTCTTCAAGTAAAAAAGTCTTTTTGTAATAAAGCGCGATTTCTTTACCAAGACATTATACGTATTTAATTAATTTCACCATTTCATAATTGTTTCAAAATTTACAAGCTTGAAATAATTTTTTGAAAAACTAAAATTGAAGCAGATCATGTATCAAGAAATTTATGATAGTTCATGTCTATATATTTGGTATGTGGAAAATAACAAGTTTTCAGTAGCAAATGCATTAATCAAAATTTTTATTAAAATGAATAACATTTTCAATTTTTCATTAATTTCAATAAATTTAATAATGTTAAAAGATACTATGCAAATATAAATGTTGAAGTACTATTCTAAACCTAGTTTGAAGATGAATTTGAAGCATGACACCATGTTGTCATTGTCACCGCCTGCTGTTATGTAATGAGGCGTAAGTGTACTTCCAAACACTCACGCCTTCAACATGTGAAACATTTTGTGCAATGTTATAAAAGCTGCCTTACCTATTTGAATTTGAAAAATGCTTACTTTTTTCAGACAAATCAATCGCTTCAACAAATGAATCGCCAGATGACCTACTAGTTACTAGCAAATCGAGAATTGAAAAAATTGTTTTAAAAACCAAGAAAATTAGGAAGAAAACCTTTAAAACAACAGGCAGCCAGAAATTTCAATGCTGTGACTGTCCGAGGGTATTCAATTTCCAAAGTGAGCTGACTATACATAGAAGACGACACACTGGTGAGAAAAATATACCTTACTAGCTGTGCCCGTGCGGCTTCGCACGCGTAGATTTTTAGTACACTGTTTGGATCATCATAAAACTTTCGCGAACCTTCTAGAACATTCTCCTTCCAGAACTTTCGGGAATTTTCTAGAACCTTCTCCTTCCAGAACTTTCTAGAGCAGGTTTTTCCGTAACCTTCTAGACTCACCGACACAGTCGTCGCTCCTATTTTGAAATAATCTGAAACATTTGCGGCCTGATAACTGTGGCCTGAAAGCCGTGATAACAAAACAATGTGCTAGAAAGCACATTTTCATCACCCACTCCCACCCACGCTCAGCCACCCCCACCAAACTCGCAAATTTTCGATGTGACACCAAGGGCTATCCACCACCATAACCACCAATGGGTGGTTGTGGCTGGTTGTGGAGAAAACTTGGTGGATAGGGAAACACGGGTTTCTTTATATATATATATATATATTGATTATCTTATATTAGATTTTTTCTGATTGTGCTTTTAATGTGCTGTAGTCTGCAATACAACAATGTCATCCACTCCATTATTTCTTCAGATCCTCATTTGGAGTGCAGTCGGCTAGGTTGTGGAATTAACTACGCACAAACATCACATCATCACAGACCATAACTTTCTTCAAAAGCAGACTAAAACATTTTATCTTTCCCAAAACTTAGTTTAACCCTTCCCTGTCCTCATTCATCTCCTACTCGTCTCATTATCATGAAGCTAGTTTTGTATACCGGAAATCTATTTCAATGGTTTCATTAAATTGTGTGGTTGGTTGGAAGAAATTGCTAACTGACAATAATAATATGTATTAATGATGTGTCAGATATCTGTATCCCTATCCGCCGATATCCGGGGGAGAAAAAAGATCTGTATCCGTTACTTTTTTGCGGATCTTTTACATTATTAAATTTCATTACATATATGAAATTTTAAATATAAGGTAGGTGGCTAGCATGAAATACTTTTAAATTCCATTTAAATTATTTTTTATTTCTTTAAATCGCATATTTGGCACATTTGTAATGCAAAAATCAAATATTAATACATTTATTTTAGTATTATAATTCCAATTAAAATAATTATTCTAATTCATTTAATACTGCGGGTTTAACATTAGAAAAAATCACATTTTCAGGAACTTAAACAAATTATATGTCATAATTAAAAAAGTAATGGTAAATTGTACTTCAAAAGAGTAACTTGGCAGCTTTGTCCCCCAAAAGATAATAGACAATTCCTACTGCACTGAAAAACTGCTCACTCGGAATGCTTGTTATAGGTGACAATAAATATGTGCGAGGAATGTGACTCAGAGCTCCAAATTTTTTACTGTTAATATGCCAAAACTTTAATAGATCTTGAGGTCCGTATCCAATCTAGGCATTAATAATCCGTATTCGTATCTGTATCCGCGGATATATATTTTTAACGATCCGGCACATATATGCATACAAAAAGTGAATAAATAATTAAATATACAGTATTGATAACATATCCAAGCATTGGTTTAATTAAATTCTACATTTTTAGGCGAGAGACCTTGGGAGTGCACTGACTGCAACAAGACCTTTGTATGCGCCTCGGAACTCAACAGACACCGTGCTTCGCTCCACACGCGACTGATGCAGTACTCCTGCCCGGTGTGCGGGCGCCACTTCAACCTGTCCAGCGGCCTGAGGACCCACATGCGGACGCATACTGGAGAGAAGCCATACCAGTGAGTTTGTATTCCTTTTAGATAGCGGCGGTGAAGGGAAAGGACATTTACAATTATTACATATTTATCTCATTGGCACAATTGCAAGTCACGCTAGATAGTTTACTCAGAGAGCCCTGAATTGTTTTATATGCAAGATCACAATTCAATCTTAGTCAGTGAGTTTATGACTACATGGTGGTCCTTTCTTCTGCTCCTACAGCACGCATTGCGGTTTTTGTTCATTCTTCGCTATTCTTGTTTAGAAGATGAGGTTGAGGCTCATATCATCTCTCTCTAATCTTTCTCCAAGGTTTAAAACTGCCACAGTCATATCTGATGGTTGAAACATCTAATTCCAACTGATGAGAGATAAAGTAAACAAATTTCCCAATACAGTCACATCTTTTCATCATAAAAAGCACATTCTTATAAAAACATGGCGGTTATAAAATATTTCATTTTAATTTAGATGTACAGAATGCGGCGCGCGCTTCTCCCAGCCTGGCTCCCTCCGTACTCACAAGAGACGTCACTCGGGCGAGCACCCCTTTGTGTGCGACGTGTGCGGCAGCGCCTTCACCAGTCACGGGGGCCTGGCGCGGCACAAGAGGACCCACACCGGGGAACGGAGAGCGCAGTGCAACGTTTGTGGTAACTAGCTTCTACAGCACTGTAGCGAATGTGTGTGACCCTCCGTTTTCTAAAGCGGCTCCCCTGACGCAGCAGATAGGCATAATGCACTATTTATAATAACTATTCCCTAGAATATTTTGAGTTTGCCCAAATTTTTCAGAACACAGTACTGGATTTGTCCCACGGACATCATTAATCAAGATATATTATAGATGATATATGATGTGATAGCCCTGTGAACACCCAAAGACTTCCATACCTACCTTCTCAAAAAAAATATTTTTTCATCTCTATGAGACATCTATAATTTATTTTAACTATTCCCTAGTTTAGGTTAGCGAGTGTGCTTATTGAAAGCCTGTCAGAACATGGCTTCCAAGAGTTCCAATACAAATGTTCCTGTCAAGCTTCTAATCACAACTACAAAAGTCTTCATGTTCAGAACAAGTTTATTATTAATTTAAAGAAAAGGAAAAGTGGAAAGGTGCCGAGACAATTTGCGATCTCAATTATCGTAGCCCAGTGGGCATGAAACTAGCATCTCACGCCAAGGGTTCAATTCTCGATGAGGTCACAACAAATATATGTGATTTACTCAGGCCTGGATGTTTTGTGATGTGTTTAGCTTCTGCAATTGGGCCTCTTGGCCTGTTGAAGCGTAAAAAAAATCTTTTCGGCGAATGAATAATTAGCAAATGGGCATACCGAGAGTAGTTTTTTCGCTTCAAAGCTGGTTCTGCCAGCTTAGATGACTTGACAGCAAAGGGCCGATCTCCGGATTTTGATGACCAGGCCCTTTTGGCAGCTGTAGAAGAGGACGAAAGTTGCAGTTATTGATGTTTTGTGGTGATTACACCCCCGAATAAAAATTGTACATAATATGTTTTGAGTTTGTTTTCATTTGTGATTATGTACCATCCACCTGATAAAAAAATATTAAGCGAAATACATTTCAAATTCTGGTTTTCATCCCATCTTTATATCAGTAAAGAGGGTATGTCAAAATGAGAAAATAAACTCATTGATTGATAATTCTTGATAGACTAATGCATGTATTAATAATCAAAATATTTTTTTATTAGTTTTCTTTACAATTGCGCTGAGATAAAGACATACCTGTATAACATTATAAATAATTTGTCTAATTGTGTACATTTTAACAGGAAAGAAGTTTGTTTCCGTCAGCTATCTTCCTGAACACATGCGACTCCACACAGGGGAAAAGCCCTTCATGTGTAAGGTAGGTTTATTTTAGTACTTCCTACTTTAAGGTATAGAAATTAACAAAAAATTTAATTCAAATATGTACCAATATTGTAAAAAAATAATAGCCCCATATAAGTCACTATTATTAACAATGTTCCCTCCCTTGCCCCTCCCACCATGCTAATTCACCCCCACCACCTAAAAACTCCTAATACAGTACTTGCACATTTTTAGTTTAAATAACGCTCGTTAATGACATGGACGTGTCGAAACCGGTAGCGTAGTAATTTATTTATTTATTTTATTTATTTATTTATTTATTTATGGGAAACTAACAGTACATATAAAGAGATGCATGATTATTGAACAGTATAGAGACCATCTTACAAGTTTCCACAGAATTAACCTGTTGTGTTTTAACATAAAGCAACAATAACTTGTGTTATAGAATAAAAAACAAAAAAAAGTGAAAGTTTTAAGTTATGGACAAACTATGGGAGTCAAAGGTAATCATAAATAAGTAACAAATTATACATAAGTTTACTCTCCAAAAAAAATTGTCGTAAAGAATACCTCCTACTCTTTGAACTTTCTAAAATACTTGAGTAGTTCTGTCAGTTCTGGTTCTGATTAGTCGTACTGTCTGATCGTTTACATTTGTTCGGCATTTGTTTTTTTACATCCAGATTCCGGGTTTGACTCCCAGTAAGGTCACAACAAATCTATTTGATTTGTTCAAGCTTGGATGTTTTTGTGATGTAACGACTTCAATAATTGAGCCTCTTAGCCTGTTGAACCGTTTACTATCAGTTATCGCAAAACACCCAATTTTGAGTATATGTTTATTGTTACCTCTCTGGGAACTAGAAATCGAACCTAGAACCCTCAGTGTGAGAATCTAGTGTCATGCCCAGTGGGCTACGAGGGCCGCTAGATTATTTCCGCAGTGAGCTACGAGGGCCGCTGGATTATTTCCGCATGCATATATATATATATGCATTGTGTCGTAGTCAATCTGCACTGCGCCTAATTACATGAATGGTTCTGTTGCAGGAATGTGGCAAGTGTTTCTCCCTAGCCAGCAATCTTGCCATCCACGCCCGCACACACGCAGCGGAGGGCGAGCATGTGTGCCCGGAGTGCGGCAAGCCGTGCACCGACCTCAAGGTACACATGCGCACACATACGGGGGACCGTCCCTACACATGTCCCTTCTGCGATAAGAGGTAATTATCTATAGAAAGATTTGATTTGAGTTTCTTATTAATTACTATTAAATTATTCATGAAATAATTCAATATAATACTTATTAATTTCTTTAGTATAGTTTTGCTTATTTTACAATGTTTATATTACTCATGTTAATGATCTGCCTCGCTAAACTGAATCCTAATAAACCAACCGAAACATTAGGTAATTAAGGTAAACATTAATTAGGTAACTATAAATTTAATTAAAAATTTATGCATGTGCAGTAAAACCCCGATAATTTGAAATTCGCCATAATTCATAATTTTTAAAACCCACAAGCCCCAAAATGTTAATTTCATTGTAAATCATCCCCAATAATTTGAAAACCCCGGTAATTCGTAATTCAATATAATTTTTAGTTCCTTGCGCTATAAATCAATACATCTTAGTTTACATAATTTGATATTTTTTGGAAATTTGACTAAATTGAAAGAACATTTCGATTTTATCCCAAGTGAGAACAACAAATATGTCAATATCGGGTACTTTAGTAATAGAAATTCACGATCCTTATATTTGCATATTGCCTTTTCAAAATGATTTCTTGAAATACGCAAAAATACAGACATTTTTCACAAAATAAATTGCTTTTTTCATGTGAGTTTATGGTGAATTTAGCAATTGCATTGCGATTTATTTCTGTACCTTAAATTTCGAATTAACATGGTTACAGATAGACTTTTCAGTTTTATAAAAATAAATTATATATTAGTTGAAATAGGTTAATTATTTAATTTAAACTGAATAAAAATCAAGAATGTGTTATATTCTTGTGATACCCCATATTGACTGCATGAACTCAATTCAAAAAATATATAATTATTAGAGAATTTTAGGTAAGTGCGCACAATCACAAGAGATTTATTTTAAAGAAAAAAAAATAGGTAGGTGTAATGTTAAAGGATAATAAATATATATTAAAGCGAATGAATTTTTAATATTCTATGTAAGTCGTTTTAATGACTTGGCGGTCGGCGTCCCTCTGGAATCCCGCGCATCATGGCTCTAAGAAGTCTTGTCTGGTCCATTCTCTCGACATGGTCCTTCTAGAAATGCCTTCTCTGCCCGCTCCATCCTACAATGTCTTATATATCACAGGTTCTGCGGATTTTCGCATTGGGTATTCTGTTTCTGATGGTCTTCTAATGGGTCTCAGGGTCTTCATCTCGGTAGTTCTGAGGAGGTATTTAGTTCTCACCATGTCGATTTGGACGATTTTCGTCTTCTCCAAGCAGATATATCAAATATATGTGAATGGGGAAGACGAAATAAACTTTTGTTTAATGTTTCCAAGTGTTCGGTTACATCCTTCACTAGGGCCCAAAAAACTCAATTTTTTCGCTACAAAATGAACGATCAAAATCTGACAAGAACATCAAATGTTAAAGATCTAGGTGTTAGATTTGTAAGCAACCTAACATTTCACGATCACATAGAGACGATCAGTGGTAATGCTTTGAGAATGTTAGGATTTGTTCTGCGTACTGCCAGGGTTTTCGAGAATACCCGCGTACTCAGAACTCTTTACAACTCCTTGGTGCGGAGTAGACTCGAGAGTGGCTCGATGATCTGGGGGCCACATGAGGGCAAGTACTCTCTTATGGTGGAGAAAGTCCAAAAGAAGTTTCTGAGATATCTCTACATGAGAGAGTACGGGCATTATCCTTGGCTTTACCCACCGAGTTTCTCCAGGGTATGCTTGGCTACAATAGTTTAGAGACTAGAAGGAATGTGTATTTGATTACACATTTTTATCGATTGTTGCGCGGTATGATCGATAATCCTGAAATTATGCAGAGTATTGGTTTGTATGTCCTGAAATTACACTAGACATCGTCAGCATAGATTGTTTCACATTCCAATATACAGGACCAACCTGCCGATGGTTATGCCTGTTGGAAGAGCCACAGCTATGCTGAACAAGATCGCTTTGGGTATTGATATATTCCATGTGTCTGAGGGGGTTTTCCGAAGCGGGATTCTCCTACACCTTTGAGCAGATTTTATGTTATTTTTAATTTATTAAATATTTTCATTTTTGATATATACTTCCTAATATGTATGCCTTAAACATTTTGTTTGTCATGTACATATTATCATGAAATAAATTGAATTGAAATTGAATTGAATTGAATTGAATTGAATTGAATTGAATTGAATGTCCGCTCTTGCTTCGATACCGTATGTCATAATAGGTCTTATGCATGTTCTGATTTTGCTTTCCACTAGATTTGCTTATTGGCCCATACAGTTTCTCTTAAGCATCCGGAGATAACCGCTGCTTTGTTTGTCTGCTCTTTGACTTCGTTATATCTGATTCCACGATCATCGAAATCGAATTCTGAAAGCATTTATTCATCAATTAACCTCATTATGATAGCAATACTGTAATAATACTAAGTCACCCTGTCACAAAACAACCGAGTATAAATAATGTAAGGGGATTTTTTTTCACCAGTTTTTTTCTTCCTTCAGGTTTAAGCAATGCGGAAATCTCAAGTATCACATAACCACTCACACAAACGAGAGGAAGTTTGACTGCCAGGTTTGCACTAAGAAATTCAAGACCAATGATGCCCTAAAGGTAATATTTACTTGTACATATCATTATGTGTGGCGTATAGATGCAAAACTGCCACTATCCATATGGAGCCCATGTGGATAGCGATGGGTTTTGCCCAAGTAGTCTTATGGGATATCTAGTTTAATTTTGTTTTTTTTTTCCATATTTCCCAGGTGTCAATTTGATGACAATAGTATACGCCACATCTAGTCTTATGGAATGTCTAGTTTAATTTTGTTTTTTTTCCATATTTCCCAGGTGTCAATTTGATGACAAATGTTTTAACCCAATTGTTAATTCTATTATCCTAAAATATTATCACCGTCATTAACAAATGAAGTTTAGTAATGGTGGATACGTGTGTGATCCCCGATGAACCTCAAATCTACAAGTCATTAAAATAAAAGTCTTATTTAAAGTATCATGTTAGTTTAATAAGATTTGTTAACAGATAGTATGATTGTTATATTTAATTAATATTTTATTGATTAATAATGATTATTCAGTCACTGATAAAATATATCAGTCCAATCTTAGCTTGTAGAGTAGCTTGTTGGTCTTGTGGTTAGGACTCTCGCCTCGTAATTCAAAGATCGCAGGTTCGAATCTCACTCTAGACAAGCAAGTTAATCCTATTTTCATAGCACAAGCGTTTAGCTTAATTTGAAAATAGTGAGAATATTGATGTGACACGAATTCCGTGTTTGCATCTCTATTTTAAAAAAAAAACAAAAACGCTTTCTTTAAATGTTCAAGTTTTTTGTTTGTAACATTGTGGAAATTTATTTTTAATATTTTAAAAAATGAGGGTCTACAACACTGTTTTATTCCACTATATTTATTTTGAATTGTTAGAACGTTTTCGGGATTTCTCCCATTGTCAATAACAACACGTTTACAACTAAATTAAAAATAATTCGAGACAGAATTTATAGGAATTGGGTGGGTGTAATGGTGGTGGGGGTTGGGGGCGGGGTTAGAATGGATAGGAGTGGTGAGGTTATGGGCGGTATCTGGATGTTAATTATATTTTTATTATTTATTTTATTATTATTTATTTCTAAAATCTCTAAGATGTCCATCTTTCTTCCTTTATTGCACCCATATAATAATTTCGAATCAAACTTATGTCCCTCCATTCTGGCATGCTCTGCCATTTCTGAATTTAAACTAAAGTTTTTTACGGCTCTTTTATGTTCTTCAAGTCTTTACTTTATTTTTCTCCCACTTTGTCACTTTCTTTATTGAAACATAAAATTGGACACTTTTTAGAAAATCCATGTTCAAAAGTTGAAATATGTCCATTCATATCCCGGTAGGTAGGTAACAAATTTTGTGAATTCAGAGCCTGCGTAGCACCAACCTAAAAATTTGAATTAAAATTTACCAGTACTTATGTAGCTATTAAAAAGTGGTGGTTAATAAATCAGTTGTTAATTACACCTGATGATGAGAGGGGCTGTTTTTATCGAAACTGTGATGCTGACAAAATAACATTGTTGTACGAAATTTAGTTTAGATAAAAAAAAATTAATAATCATGTTACTTACACTAACTGTGTAGTAAAGTAACTGATCTCATCGTCATGATAGTTAATAACTATACCCGATGATGAGAGGGATTGCTTCTCTTGAAACTATATTAGTAATCAATAACTAATACATATTGTGTAGTACAAAGTATAAATAAAAATCATATTTTAAATGATTGATCTGTTTATTTATCAATGTTTCAGGAACACTCAACTATGCACACCGGTGAACGTCCCCACAAATGCGACTCGTGTACTCTGACCTTTAGAGGCGGCAGTGCTAAGAGGAAACACATTAAGAAGTGTCACAGCAACCACAATGCGCTGCCGGAACCTAAAAAGATCACCAAGAAGAACAAGTGTGATGGTTTAAATTTGCAAAGTCTCATTGAAAAAGCTGAAATCTGTGAAGATGGCAAAGATATCATTTAGACTATTATATACTGTATGTGTTTATATAAATAAGTGTGCGGTGTATTGTGAAATTTAAAATGACTAAGTGAATGTGTAAATAAATATCTTTTTATTGACTCGTTTCCATAAAGTTGTATCAATGCAAGTTAAATAACAAATGTTCGTCTAATACGGTTTCATTGAATTTGTCATTTTATTGGTTTCCCACATTGTACGAGAATTTTTTTTTTTAAATGATTTATGGATATGATAAATGCTAAATCTGTTTTTTATATAAAGTTTATATTATTTATTAAATAAAAATATGTAACATACACATAAATGACTTTTACTTCATCTCTGTTTTAAAACTATATCCATTTAACGTTTTACTTTTTTTTACAGTAATCTGTATAAAAATGCTTATATCTGTCGAAGGAATGTCTCAATTCTGCATTATTATTATTATAACATGCATACCACTGAAAACAAGCATACCATTGTCTTTTTGACAAAATTATGTACTTAAAAGTGTTTCATCAAGATTTACTATTTAACTTTTAACTGGAGACATGCTGGAGATCTAAAAATTAGCCATGTTTAATGTCACCTCCAAACAAAAAACAAGTAAGTTATCCGCTCATTGGTGTTTGAAGTTTGGCATTTACAATTGAAAATAAATACCTATGTACCTATATAAAAAAAAATAAATGCTATTAATAAATAATATATAAATACAATGAAATTATTAAATGCACAAATAAACTATTTTATAGGCTTCAGTAACTTATATTTGGTATGTCACATTGAATTATTTTTTCAATAACAGTTTAAACAAAAATCTCAATAGATCGTTTTAAGAAATTCCAAGAAGTACATAATCATGTAAAGTTCTCAAATAATTATTTATTTAAGTCTTTAAACGGCAGTAAATCAAAATATGCGCGAAGAATTGAAATACTTACTAGAAATATGATACAAGTGTCGCACCGCTTGTCTGCTTTGTTTTGGCGCGCAGTTGAAAATGTGAAAAATATTATGAACAGAACATCGTAATAATAATAATTTGATGAATCATTCAAATTTGATATTGGTTATCGCTTATCGCTGAAGTAAATAAACATACCGGATTTCATTATTTCGTAAGCGCGCTTTGCCGGATATTGATTTATTTTTGTGTTTTAGAATCTTGATTCCGGTAGGTTCCAAGGACGGATAATCGAAAGTTTAGCCCTCAAGTAAAACTGTTGGTACCATTGCACGGAGCTTTACATTTTTTTCAACCACAATTCTAGTTCCTGTCTTTTCGTAATGGCCGCTGGCTGACGTCACTGTGGGGTAATTTCCAGGTGGACTCGAACATAAACACTTTTAAATGTATTGTCTGTGTTATTAGTGAGTTTTCTACATTTAGGATAATGATTAAAATGGAAAGTGATAAGACTATAGAAGATGTGAACAGTAATTCACAGGTATAGTGGCTTTATTTAAACTAAATGTGAATCAGCTTGTCAAAGTGTCAGAGGCGATCGCTAGCACCGCCATCTTTTGAACAACACATTTCGCCTCTTTTCTACTCGATTCGGAGCGTTTGTGCGGGGACGCGGTATTTAAACCGAGGAAAACAATCGCACTTCGACCTGTTGTACTGAAATAAATTTGGGGGTACCTTTTAAGTAATAAGTGCAGTGTAATATGGGTTTTACGACCATTTCGCCCGCAATGCAGAGGCTATATTTTACGGCTATTTTACCGTGATAAAAGCACATTTTGGGTCTGCATATCCATGTAAAGGCGTCCAAAACACAGTATATTTACGCTAAACTCATAATTTCGATGAAAAAATATTTTTAATGCGTCCTTAGGTATTTGACTGTTTGCCGAGATTTTTGTTGGCTTCTTTATTTCGGTTGACAAAACGTCGATAGTCTCGGGAACCGTGTGAAATTCATCGACCTCCAAAAAGAGAAAACTTAACCAGTCTCAGTCTTGCAAATTTGTATCGCAATATTTTTGTTTGACATTGTCCGTCAGCGAGTCTTATTGTCAAAACCTCGTCTTCGTTTCTCGCTTGAGTCAGGATTCCATCAGCGGTACACAGAGTATGTCAACTCTTTCAATATTTATGTTTTTCATTATTAAATTCAATAAAATACGCTTGTAATGATATTTTGTCCTTTTGTAATGAGCTGCAAGTTGAATGACCCATTGAGGAAACCTAATATTTATTCATAGTGCATGAAAATAAGTGTTGCTATATTTCACATTTTTTATGTATGAATCATTCTCACTTTTTGTTCTTTGGAAATTATATCTAGTGTATTGTTTTCTAATCATTCTTGATAATTAATGACATCAAGGGTACTCACCGAGTTATCAGATGTAGGCAATTAATATTAAGAATATTTTGTAATGTATTATCGTTAGATCAGTTATCATTTTCTACTATCGCATTGTATTCAATGCTGAAATAATGTTAGCATACTGTTTCAAATATAGCTCGACCCATATATATTGCTTCTCAGAGATTGTGAACCTATGGCACACGAAACCTATGAAAAATTGTTGCAATGTGACGCGTGTACCATTTTTGATGATGCGTTGGAAAACTTTGACTTTTGTTCACAATTTATATTGATCCCCTCAGGCAATCCATTTACGATAAAGTAAAGAATGAAGATATTAGGAATGAATGTAAGGATAAGTGCACAATGTGATATTGGGATCTGTCAGATCAGCCATTTTATCTATACGATACGCAAACTTCAAACACTTATCCATAGATATGTGTAAAATTTCAAAGGAAAAGGCTGATTTGTGGAAAATAATTGCGATGTTTAAATTAGAATTACTCGTTAAATATTTGCGTGTCTCGGGACACTTAATCATGCGAGAAAATGTGTGAATATTAAAAATAGCTCACAACGCCACACTGTGCGCTACACCCTGAATGTAAAGCTGATCTTAGCATAATTGATAAGATTAAAAAAGGGTCGCTCAGGTGGTTTGGGCATATTGAGCGAATGAACGAGGAAAGATTGGTAAGGAAGACAAGAAATATAACGCAAGTATTGAGGTTGCCGCGTGACTGCGGAAGACGTGGCACGACCAGTGAAAGATGGTCCCGTTAAAAGCCTCAACAACCGTCTAGCTTGCATGCAAACGTGGATGAGGCGAGAGTTGTATGTCAGGACAGAAGAGTGTGGTGCTCTATCCTCTGCTTACCCCCCACGGGGAGACGGCGTGATGGTAAGTAAGTATATATTGAAGTCGAGTACAACTTTACAATACAAATGGGATAAAATTATCTTTTCAACAAAGTCGATTTTCAACAAACATGGCCATTACCACGATTTTAATGTGTTTTATTTAATTTTAAAGTTCTGTATATACTTTTAAAAAAAAACTCCTTATTTTATTTTCTGTGCAATACGCATAAACTACCAACATTTCACTAGTGGTGATGTTGAGGGGGTGACTGTGCACTTTCCTATTGTTCGAGTCTTGTTGTGACTTGGATTGTCATCGTCTAAACAGAATATGCAAAATGTTACGCTATTTGAATAATTATTTTATCGATTTACCTGTCTGAATTAAAAATGGAATATTTAACCAAGAGAAAGTGGAGAGAACGCAATCTGATGGATGAATATTAAAACATTGACTTTTAATCAATTCAATTATATTTGTAGTATTACAATAGAGTCCCATTTATTTGGGGTTGTATTAACCGGGGCAATAGAGGTGGGTTTTTTTTTCGAAATTATTTATAAACTTTAAAAATAATTTTTCTATCAAATTATTAATATTATGTACTTACCATTGTGCCGTTTATATGTGGTGGTAGGCAGAGAGGATAGAGCTCCACACTCTTCTGTCCTGACACAACTCTCGCCTCATCCACATTCATACATCTTCGCATACCAGCTCGACGATTGTTGAGACTCCTAACAGGACCATCCTCCATGCAATCTGATTAATCTGGTCAAGCCACGTCTTCCGCCATTTCTTTCTGGTGCCTATATGCCTAAACCATCTGAGCTATCCTTTTTTCATTCTATCGACTCTGCTAAGATCAGCTTTATATTCTTTCCTAACATCTTCATTGTTTACTATATCATAAATGGATTTGTCACACATACGTCTAAGTGATCTCATCTCTAACGCTCACTTTTCACTCACTTCAGTCACTTTTGTGCATCAATGTTGGTACCAGAATACCATTGTGCATCACTAGCCTTGCCTCAGTAGACATATTTCTATTAAAAATTATGGCTGTAGTTAGTAAACAAATTTTTTTTTCCCTGGTGTAATAAAGGGTCCTGATTACATAAATGATGTCAAATTTTGGTGCAAGCAGGTTTAAAAGCAGTTATTTTAAGTTTAAACTGATACATTTTTGACTCTTCACGCCATAGATGCCCATATAAAATGTATGTTTTGCTGTTTTATTCATAGAAATTGGCAAATCATGTTTCTCATAAGTGGGTCCACTCATTATCTTTCATGTCAACTATCGATCCTGCATTACGCCGGCGCGGCGGCTGGCCATGCAATGTAATGGCCCCGCATTAGCTGAGAAAAAATCATTGTGAATTTGAATTTGGAGATTATTGTTCCCAAGAGCTTATCTGCGTTTTTAACACAAAATTGGCCTTTTCCCTACCGCGATAATATTGCAATCTTGCTTTATAATATTTTTATGTGTTTTATAATATTGTTATGTTCAATTTTTATGCTGCATAATATATTGGGGTATAATTAGGTGTTTTTTTCTTACTCCCTTTTTTATTGTTTCATTATATTTTTTAATTAACGTTTGGTCGCCCAATTTCCACAATTATACTCTATCCCGCAAAACCGTACCTGCCGGAACCGTTTTGGCATTTTCATTCGACATTTGGCTGTTTGTATTTTATGAGCCTATACGCAACAGATGATAGCATTCAAATTTATGCTGACCAGATTTACGGCACGTGTCGGAACACGTCTGAGCTTTGTTTCATGCATGTATAATATGTATGCGGAAAACCAAATGTTTATTGTTAAAATTATTAGCCTGTTTTATGTAAAAAAATACAAACTTTATTTATATAACACGATAACGTCCACAGTTTTATTAATAACACCGCTCGTTGGAAATGCACATGTTTACGATTCGCTTGTATTTCTTGGATTGTGGATATTTCTTTTGGCTGAACATAAAGTATTTTTAAGGTCACTATTTTTATTCAACTTTTTTTCTCCTTGTGCCTTTTCCGTTCAGTGGTTACGTTGGCTGTCATCGCTTTGTTTACTGTGGGTTAGAAAAGTTCTAGATTGAACTGAGTAAACCGTTGCTTCGGATCTTCAGCCATCTTCCAGGGCCCCGACTTTCAGCATTCTCTCCCTGTATTATGAGATAGGGATGTTGCGAATGTTCGCATCCGCAACTGCGGAACTTCCGCATGAGTTTAGACATCCGCATCCCCAATAATCAATGCGGGGCTTTTGCGGATGCGAACGGCAGTGTGGCTGCTTAGTTCAAAGTGCTATGAACTAAGCAGCTCTCAGACTCTCATATCAGTGATTCCAATAATTTAAATGCTTATGAAAAAAAAATCATGACCATATAACAAAATCACAGGACTCTGATCCAATTCTACGAATATACGAACCTTTGAGAAACACTGGAGCCTGAAAAGGCAGCAACATTAATGCTTTTCATTAAATATAATGAACCAATGTTTTAATTGAAGTACCAACAATTAAAATATTATATAAAAATATAAAATTACCATCTCTTTTAATTTATTCATATATTAATAATTAAACTAGATAATTAAACTGAGATCCGCATCTGCGGATGTGAGCCTAAAAAATCCGCATCTGCAGATGTTTAAAAATATGTGTTCGCAACACCCCTGTTATCAAATACACAATTTGATACTTCTCTCATACATCTTAGATTATATGTCAGAGATTCTGAAGTTTTTGGATTTTTACTGTTTGATTCTTGCTTTTTTGTCTCTTAGGAGGCTTAATAAAGATTGACGATGCTTCAAAATTTAAACTAATCTAATAATGCTTCCATGTTTGATCCCGGACATCCGTCGCATGTCTGAAACTCTATTGTCTAATGATTTCTGAATGGTACATTTTATATCTTAAACATGAAAATCAGTTTTGAGCCGATATTTGTGTTAGGAAATTAGTTTTCACTATACAGATACAATAACACACACATAGTTAGTGTGACCTAGGATACTGTGAATATGTTTTCCGGAACCGTAGTGCATTGCAAATTCTAAAACGCCAACGGAATCCATTTATTCCATGCAAAATATCTTATATTGATTCACAAAGATGACACCACAAGTCAACACACCATTGTCTGGTAAAGGTTACTTTTTCTTTTCATACTTTTATTTAATTCTCCTGGCTTAACCTATTACATTCTTGCACAATGTGACTGCGCTGTATGCTGAAGGAGTCGGATCAAAGATCGAAGGTCAATCCTCACAAAGGTAGTCGGTGCTTTCTGACTTTCTCATATATATATATGTGTGTATATCGGGGGCGTGCAGTGGGAACATCGAAGCATGACTTTTACGTAACCGATTATTTGAAGAAAAAAATCAGAATGCAACAAATATTTCGTAATATTTCTGTCACAATTGTTATCATAGAATTCATATATTTTGATACATCATAAAAATCTGTAGCATAAATATTTGATTTCTAAAGTCATGCCTCAATGTTCCCACCGCACGCACCTGATGTGTGTATATATATATATGTAGAGTGCAACCACGATAACTAGGCGTGCCAGGGAGGTCGCCCCTGTCGCGAAACAGAAGTTGCCAGGTTGTAAATTTATTACATAATACATAATGTACTGAATGTCCGGTGACCAGTGTCAGAGCATTCAATATAAATTTGGTCGGATAACAGCGCGCTCTGCGGCGGCCGCTCTATATGTCAAACTGTCAGACGGTAATATCGGTCCATTATTTGCTTTTTCAGCTTCGCAAAACTTTAATACTTCATTGGCAATTGTTCTTGCACCACCCCGGACTGTTTTGGTTGGTTTGGACATAATAATTCAGTGTATATTGGTAATCAAGATGTCACAGCTCCCGGCAAATACAAAATTGTACTGAATTACAGGGCGAGGGGTTGCCGCCGGGTGCGGGCGGGGTGGGTTTTAATTATCATTATTCAGAATTTTATATATTACAATGTACTGTCACTGTTTAATTTCGCATTTTCTTCTTCTAAATATCTATTAAGAATGTTCTTAGGTTTTTTACGACCTTTCTGGCCGACGTTTCGGATCCCGTTGCAGGATCCATCATTAGGGCTGATCTGATCAGCTCAGTCAAAATTATGACAAAATGCTACTGGATCCGAAACGTCGGCCAGAAAGGTCGCAAAAACACGGCATGATAAGGCACAAACCAGAAGAAAATATGTATCAATTACAACTGATGCTTCAGTGTATTGACTACCTGCGCCTGCACACATATATATATAAACTAGTGCTTACATATGTGTCAGGAAGGAGGGTACAGCCAAGAAGAACGAGATGTCTTCAAGCCTTGTCTGTCTTAGAAATTCAGAACTGGCAAGAAATTGGGTCTGATAGAGGCCAACTGAGAAAATAGCTTGAGGAGCCGTGAGCCACCAGGGGATGTAGTGGCAATAGCGATGATGATGATTTCAAACTAAACCAAACATGCAAAATGGGATCATCTTTACGCTTCCTCAGGATAAAAATTGAACCCCCGACCCATATATAGTTCACTAGGTTTTTATCGCTGAACCAAACTAATATTTATATATTTTTTCTCATGATTTCTTCCAAGGATTTCAGATCATTTTACAATGTTACAGATTTAATCTGTCTGCAATCCATTAAAACTATCATTTGCTATTTACCATTTTCTATATAGCTTGGAGGCTACAAAATTTACTAAAACAATTTTTAATTAATTAACCCTTATTATTCTTAATGCAAAAGAAATTAATGTCTGTCGTGTCATAATATTTATTGATTTGCTTTAGTCCCAATATTATTTACAATTTATTTTATTATTATTTATTCATTATTCATTTATCGTAAAAAGTGTATTGTGTAATTATATCATATTCAAAATATTCATACTACTCTAGGACCATCTATTAGGGTCATTAATACTGGTCACTAATAACCTGTTGACGGTCTGTTTGTTAAAAAATAAAAATGAAAAAATATAATAGCGTATTTGAATATTGTAAGTAATAATAAGAGATTTATATTAAAATGGAAATGATAGATATATATAAATGCTATATTAAAGGCAATCACGGGTGTATAATTATCATCCACTTGGGAATTAGGCATCATGAAAATAAAGAAACCAGCGATGACTTTTACTTCCTGTGGAGTCTCGGATGAGTCAGATTTCCTTGGTGCTTATTCATTCTGTCTGTTCACTCTCTCTGTTTGGTTCCGGTCTGGCGGAGCGGAACACATTTTTCTTGCGCCCGCCGTAACCACGGATAATAACTATTTAACAACCTCAGTTGCGCGCAACCTGCGGTACCGTATCATTTACTGACTCTAAGTGTGTACATGTCTATTAAGAATATGTTTTATCGAAGGACAAGCTAAACAGGCGCTCATTTCTAAACCTATTATGAAAATAATTGATTTTAAATTAAATATAGTGTATTACTAGGTATAATTGAATGTAGTTATGCAGAAAGCAGCCAGCCACAAAAAACTCAAACTGAGATAAAACCACTTTTGTCCAAAGATGGAATAATCAGATCTACACAAAACTTAGAATGTTATTTACCTCAAAAAATTGTAAATAATATATAAATGCCAATTTTTAATAACTATAAAGTGGATGTAAGTGTAGATTTTTAGAAATTTAGATGTTTTTTCATCTGTCTAATCTTATTATGTCAAATATGCATTCTGCAGAAAACAGTCAGAGTTACTTATCTGTAATTGAATTTATATTTGTATGGGATTTTTATTATCACCATTTGAATATGTATTTTTTAAACTATACATATAATAATACTAAATATATAACTAAATAACTTTTTTCTGGTGAATATGTTTTGAGGAATAGTCGTATTAAAAGTGTTTTCAGTCGCGTGGGCGCTTTCTGCAGATTTTAAAATGTTGTTTTCGTGATCGACAAATATTTAGGAAGGCGATTGCTATGACTTTGTATAAAAGTGGCTTGGCTGGATTTAGTAGAACAAAGAATTGACCTTACTCCGTCCGATGACATTAATATCTCATTTTTACCAAAATTGTGGCCTGACACTTTTCTGCATAACTACGTTCAATTGTACCTGTTCAGATACAACAAGATAGATAACCTGACACACAGGAGTTATCAAAAAAGATAAAACCCAAAGCATGATAACTACGTTCAATTGTACCTGTTCAGATACAGATAAACTGACACGCAGGAGTTACCAAAAAAGATAAAACCCAAAGCATGATAAAAATTTATTTGGCTTTTCATGCTTTTAATTCACTTGATATATTTTTTAAGCTACTGGGTATTAATTCAACTTCTTTGTGTCAATTATGTGTAACTCCAAAACATGCAAAAGCACTTTTAGGAATTGAAGGAAAAACATAACCATATGATATATTATTATTATATGAATTAAATATAGGTACATTCCAAAAGTTCTACGTTCATACATCTAGCATAAATTATTTGAACGAATTTATACAAAAACATTTCTATACAAAACAATATTTTAAATGATTTTTAACAAAAAATATAAAGAATTGATTTATAATCATCGTCAGTTGATGACCACTGCATTTCAGTTTATTCTTTATGATAAGTGTGAAAATATCGCTAGTAATTTAATGCACCGATAGCATTTATTTTTGTTTTGCATTTTTTAAAGATATCATTACTGTTTTTGAAATACAAATACAAACCAAGTCAGTTGCGTACTTCAAATGTTCTTTTCCTCTGTCGAATTTAAGTACAATTTTTTGTCCTTCTTTTCCGAGTATCGACTCTGATCCGTCACACGGCTGGTTAAACAATTTTACTTCCGAAGCACATTCGAAGGACACGGTCACATTTTGTTAAGGAGAACTCCACAACAAAAGTCACCGGGTGTTTCAGACCCAGTCCACAATATTTCAGGGGGTTATATATTTTAAGAACACAAGTTGAGAATGTTCTATCACTTTGTGAAAAATATCAATAGTTATAGAGACAACTGACTTAAAGTTAGCATTTATGCATCCCCCCAATATCGGTCGTATTCCGATAATAGCAATATTGGGTACTTAAGATCTTTATCGCAACACTTAATAGACGAGAATAAAAATAAAAAAATAAACGAGACGTCGGTGTTCAGTGTTTGTCGTATAAGGAGATTTGTATATTTTCGTGTATCTCAAAGTAAATACTTTTTTTTGCAATGTCCGATGTCTGCAATACCTTTAGAAAATGGATTAATTTCTCCAGTGCCTTCTTATCTGGGCGGTCTAATCTGACAGAGCTTCGCTCTGCCGCAAACGTGACCTCACAATTCTCATGCTTCAACTAAAATTACATGAAATAAGTACTAATGCTGTATCTAAAGCTTATAGAAAAAAGATTATTTCATATGCACTTATTAATTTATTCTCAATTATGGCAAAATTGTCATTGTCGCGTTGCACTATAAAAAAGAGAAATATCGTTGGACTCGTATTTATTTTTGACGTTTGATGGATAACAAGTTTTTTTTTTAAGTATTTTAATATTTATAAAATGTAATTCTTTACAAATTTAATTTTTTTACTATCGACTAAATAATATTACCTAAGTAAAATATAAAATTATGAACATGCAAAATTACAAAATCGTGAACATTTCAGGAATCCCTGTCAATAGCATTTTGGAACACAAGTGGGAAAGTGCACTTCCAATATTATTTATACGCTCAATACGCATAACTGTATGTTTAATTACGTGTATTTTTTTCACCATTTTAATAATTTAAGAGTCGTGGGTAAATTTTGCACACAATTCACAATAATCCTATCCATAGTTCAAGGTAAACTGAGAATCTTTCAAAATTTGGGAAGATATCAGTTAAGGTTGTAGTAGTTCTTACTTGTCTCTTCAGAAAGCATCTCTGAACTGGAACCATAACGTAATTAAGTTGTCTGCGTGAGATGATTTAAATCTCTAGATCGCAGATGAAAAACGTGTTTTTGTGCAATTTTTTCCTGTTACTTCAATGACAGACCTTTTGTATGGGTCTGATACTTAGTAGTGTGTTGGTTTAATGTTAGATACCTAGTCTTTATATTATACTTAATACTATTTACAATTTATTTTTCTTTAAGACACTTTATTATTAATATATTTATTTTTATTATTATTTGTGTATATGTAAAAACTTATTGATTTGTGATGTTATGTAAAATAATTGTATTTGAACTACATTGATCTGCGATATTTCTATATTTATATATTTTATCATTTATTATTTTTATTAATTAACCGTAAAAAGTGTATTAAGTGTATTATATTATATCATATTCAAATGTTCACAAAATATTCAAACCTGTACTTTAATGTCACTATAGGACCATCTATTAGGGACATTAATGACCTGTTGAAAGTCTGTATGTTATGAAATAAAAAATATAAATAAAAAGATTGTATTTCTTTCAGTTTCCAGTTACGGTTCTCTATGACTCGGGCCGCAGGAAGGACTCTTCGGCCACTCAGGAGCGGGAGAGAGAGGCCCACCGCGCCGAGAGGGAAGCATGTCTCGCTTACTTTTCGGGGTGGAACGAGGCGGACCAGGTATGTGCCCTCTGTCGCATTATCAATATTGTTTTAATTATCATCAGGGCATAAAATAAAACATACTATCTGATCCGGTTTTATTATAAAAATGATCAAATTTAATTAATAGTGTATTTGAATATACTGACTACTGTGGTGTAGCTATTTAAGAATTTGGTGGTTTACAATATGAAGTCTCTGCATTTTAAAATATTGAATGATTTTTTTAAAAAGAAAATAGGGATGGCGCCACTAAATGAATATCACATTAACCAGTCGTGTGCTGCCCGTACGTAACGTGGATTGTACGCATTCTTGTGATGGTTATATTCATGTAAAAATCAACAATAATCGCCAAGAAGTTACATTTTCTGGTTTTTCTATATACAAACTTCAATAATTACTTGTATTTCAATACTTACTTATTCATTAATTGTGAAAATATGTAACGAAATTTACTGTCAGAAATGTATGCACATGTTTATTGAATAAAACCACGGAAGCAATAACACTAAAGATATTTTATTTCAATATTTTCTTTTTTAACACATAAATAACACAATCACTGCGTGGTTCGAAGACGACATTTGGAATGATTTTTTATCCGGTTTACGCAACCAACGAGGTCACTTGACGATTAGAACTCGTTCGTTCATTCAAAAACTTGAAATACAATCAATAATAAGCTTTAAATACCCATAAACACCGTTAAAAAAAGGTCAAATTCGCATACATTTAAATACCCATAAACACCGGTAAAAAAGGTCAAATTCGCATACACGTCTAGGGAGCGCATATCTCAGCTCTGGCACACAGAGGGTAGAAAAATAGTCGCAGAGATCTATGCTCCGGCATACGACTGGTTAATATTTATATTTTTTGTTAACTTAAAATTGTCTTTCCCAGGTTGAATTCGTAAAGCAGTTGCTGGAGCGGATGTGCCACTACCAACATGGACACATCAACACTTACCTTAAACCCATGCTCCAGAGGGACTTTATCACATTATTACCAAGTGAGTATTGTGCGGTAAATGCACCACATTATTTGAATTACTTGGAGTCCGCGCCTGGCATTCAGATTTACATAAAAATACAAGGTGTGCCTTCATTTCAACAGGCCCCAAGGCCTCGGTACGAAACGAGTGGTAGAGTGGTGAAAGGCGCCGGCCACGATATAACTAAGCTCACTACTCTGCCGTCAATGCATCCCTCACTACTCTGGCGCTCTGCCGCTCGCCGCCCTTATCATACCCACGGCCTGAGAGTAACATTGTAAAATATGCTCGGATGGTCAGGAGAAAGATGCTTGCCTTGTGCAGAGTCCAACGATGCAAAATTTCGTTTAGATCCGTCAGACGTACATTCAATTTTACATTACACATATTGTTGTCATTATAACTCATTCTTTTTCCTTCCGCAGTTAAAGGTCTAGAACATATAGCAGAGAGCATCCTGTCCTACCTGGACGCTCGCTGGCTATGCGCAGCGGAGCTCGTGTGTCGGGAATGGCAGCGAGTTATCTCCGAGGGTATGCTGTGGAAGAAGCTGGTAGAGAGAAAGGTGCGCACCGACTCCCTGTGGAGAGGTCTCGCCGAGAGGAGAGGCTGGTGAGTCAAATTTAATTTTTCCTTTCCCTATCCATTACCTAGCGAGTCAAATAAACCTGGAGTACTTCTCAAAATACACGCAATATAATAAATTACTTACAAGTGTACCTTCAATCCATAATATGTAAAATAACTTTTGAAATATTACTTAAGGCAACATTATCTATATTATGTACATATTACATGTGTGTACTTTTGAATCTCTTGTTTCAATAAATTTTCACTCGAGACGGCCATTTGAAAAGGCAAAGTAAATAAAGTAACGTAAACAAAACATTTCTTTCAATACACAGTGCCAAAGGAATTCTGTAGATGTAGATACTCACTTGTTCATGTTTGTGGAGTCATATTGCAATTCCTGCTTGACGACCCTGTATCATTGCTTTTTTGAGGGCATGTGGTGGGCGTGAGATGTATCAGCGTCCAAACTTCAATTGAATTAACTAATGTCACTTCTTGCTTGTATGCTTTATTTGTACGGCTAAAGTCATTTATTATTTATTTAAGAAGGGATAAAGAAAATTCTTCCAATAATCATTTTATAATAATCCTTCAGGCTATCGATCAGGTATGCACAAATTTATTAAGACCACATAGATTCACGGTGACTCACGGGAGAGCCGCAAAAAAAAAATTTTGCATATTGTATTGTTTATTAATTGTGCTATGAAAAAAAATAATCAAAAATAAAAGGAAGATTTTGAATGTACGTGCGGCATTGCTTAGATTTGAATACTACCTATGGAAATTAACATATTCTTAGACACATTCTTGTGTGTTTTGTACGTGTTACATAAGCCACATGGCTGATTATTTTTATGTAGGTATTGTTGAACTAACCTGTGATAGGGTGGGCTGAACGAGGGCCGCTGTCTGTGCACCCCAGCTAATACATGCGTATGTTTTTATTGTGCCGTCACGTTAAAAAATATTTTAAATACTTAGGGCCGGTTGTCTCAAATTGGATTATAGGCGACGACAATTTAAACTGAATCTCGTTTCAGTCGGCGCGCATGATTTCTGACATCTGACATCGAAATCGGTTTTATTAAATTTTTCGACTGTAGTATCATTGTATCTTACTCTATCCACAGTCAAAGAAACAATACTCCACATGCATCCTGTGGCATATATATTAGTATGCTCAATAATTGTCCAATACAGATAGTGGAAAACAACCCTCTTAATATCGATAACATTGAAATTGTGACCTTACATGTCAAGATCTGTGATGTCAAGAATGGATAATTTTAACCCGATAGCATACATTAAAGAATTATCAGACCGGCCTAATTATTATGCTCGGTGACTTTAACTACTCTCGCTCTGATCGGCTCTGGAAATAACCAAGATAATGATTTTGCAAATATGTTTACCGAGAGTAGCCTTTTCCAATTTGTTGACCAGCCAACGAGATATAGAAGTAATACCGACCTGCTGGACCTCATCCTCAGCAATGAGGAAAATATTGTTACTGAAATTGTTTACTTTCCACCGGTGGGTGTGAGCGATCACGTCATATTACTTGCTACCGTGCAACTTTATAGCGGCAAAGAAATGCATGATGTTGAACAAAAGTATAAACATAATTTCTGGCGTGTGGATTTCGATAGAGTGAATGGTGTACCAGCGAACCTTAACACACCCCATGGCTATTCCAGTGGGAATATAGATAAAATGTGGGACAATTTCATGGAAATTTTTCATTCATAGAGAAAGAAAGCATGCATTAAGCAATAGAGTGGTCAATATGTGGAACAGTTTGCCTGAGGGCGTTGTCTGCAGCCAGTGTCAACCAGTTTAAGAATAGGCTGGATATTCAAATGAGAGACAGTGATATGGGCCTATCAGCTTAAGCTGCCTGCCCATTATCAATAATAATAATAATATAAATGTAAAATTATCAAAACCTTATGTATGATGATAAATTTACTGTCAACAATACCTAATGGCAAAATTCGTCTTAGAGTTGGGGCAAAATCCATTTCTTCTGAGAAAAAATATTGTTTGACATCTGAGTAAATTACTTTTCCTGTTACGGATATACTATCGGAATCAGTTGATTGTCGAAAACATCTGTGGCATCCTACATTAATTGTATATGTAGGTTGTACATTATAGGTTATGTCGAAAAATTTTATGTAAATTTAATCGTTTAAGTCGTTGCCAAATATAATCCGAGTTGATACAACCGGCCCTTAAACAGATAATATTTATGTTTTACAGATCTGATGTTTGAAATGTTTTATTTTGAAGTGGCAATATTCGGTGGTTGAATTTAAATGAATAAAAACAATTCAAAATACTATTGTTTTGTTGTGACATTAGGATTCAGTACCTCTTTAAACCAAAACCGGGCTGCCTGCATCCCGGCCACTCTTTCTACCGAGCGCTGTTCCCCAAGATCATCCAGGACATAGATTCCATTGAAAATAATTGGAGAATGGGAAGGCATAATCTGCAGGTAAGTTTTCGCAACAAATTAAATATCTGATGTATGCAATATCAAATTTTGCATATTTTTTTTCTATATTTCTGACTTATTTTTTGCAAAACATTGAACATTACAGTTTAAAAAAATAATCCACCTGTATTGTGGAATAGCTCTGTTACACCCTATATAAATGTAAATAGGGAAAGTTCACTTTTTTTTAATAGAATAATCTTTACTTTGGTATAAAAATACATCCACAGAAAAAAAATTGTATTAAGAATACAAAAATGATTTTGAAATTCAACATTTTAAATTCCCTCCAAAACACATCATTTCACTAGCACTAGTGTGTCACAATTTTATGGTACCCAGATATGCAAACACTATGGCACTAGTACCAAACACGCGAGGTGATATGTCATGTGCATTTTAATAAAATCGTATTTTTAAAGATTTCCATAATAAAAATTATGAATGCAAACATTACCCTACATTATCCATATAGATTTACAATATAATTTATATTTATGAATCTATTTCATACATTTTCATCGGTATTTGTGATATATGAAATTTCCCTGTTGTTTTCCAGGAATGTGAGAGTGGCGAACATGCCTCTTTTTCACATAATTATTAATTAATATATATCTATTTGGTTTCAGTGACGATTAATGTCTTTTTTTTGTTAATATTTTCAGAGGATAAATTGCCGTAGTGAAAATTCCAAAGGAGTCTACTGTTTGCAGTATGACGATCACAAAATAGTTTCCGGCCTTCGTGACAACACTATCAAAATATGGGACAGAAATACATTGCAGTGTATAAAGGTAAGCCGGTCCCATACAGAGCACCGATTAGGCTGACGGCCTGATTCAGCGATTCTTGAGCTCATTAATATTAATTTCAAAATCAAGCCATTTGACTTGGATTTTAAAATGAGTATTTATTTTAATTTGTTGACTATGTCAGATCGTCGGAATAGTACCACATTTTATGTATTAGACAGGACAAAAGGGGACGAGGTTTACCGGGAATGGACAAGAGTTACCCGAGTTATAGCAATTTGAAGCTATTGTGATGAATTTTTTAATGAATATCATTGTTCTTCTGCATTTTTCTCCCTCGTTTGAGACTTGGTCTGAATCGCAATTATCCAAGGAGTGTTACTCACTTACTTGTTACATCACGCCGTCTCGCTGTGGGGGTAAGCAGAGAGGATAGAGCGCCACAATCTTCTGTCCTGACATGCAACTCTCGCCTCATCCACATTCGTACATCTTCTCATGCAAGCTCGACGGTTAAGGTTTCTAACGGGACCATTTTCCAGTATCTGGTTAATATGGTCGTGCCACATCTTCCGCGGTTGCCCTCTCTTTCTGGCACCATTATATATGCGTAATACATCTTTCTTACTACTCTTTCCTCATTCATTCTCTCAACATGCCTGAATCATCTGATCGATCCTTTTTTAATTCTGTTAATTATACTGAGATCAGCTTTACATTTGTCTCTTTGATAACAATGATCAATGATGAAAAGAAGTGTTCTCCTCTTATCGCACTTTATCACAAAAAATAATTAATTGTTTGATCCTTCAAAGCGTATGAAGGAGTTATTCCCTTTGTCACATATATCACAAAGTGAGTTACAACGAGGAAATATTCCGAGAAAATAAAAGATATGCATTCTAATATCATAAAAATGCTACCGTTCTTCCTCGAGTCTATATAGATGTCTGGTGTATTTTTTTGAAAGATATAAAAAATTATCTTCTGACTGATCTCATTTGCACAAAAAAAACTTTTTTTAAATTGCTACATCATAGATATCACTTCATTTAACAAGAAGATAATTAGCCTTTTAATTTCACTCAGCCCTGGCGACGAACTGTCTTCACCAGCTGCGCGTGTCACGGAGAAGGACCTCTGCGGGACAGCACCTGACTCCGCCATTTAGAAATTTTCAAAATAATGAAAAATATTAACCTATGTATAACATTAACAATGATAATAAAACGAGTCTTTTTTTTTTTTTTTAATTTGATGGCTTGTCACCCAGTAAAAGGATGTTATTGCCAAAAACTAGTCAATAGGTCATCGACATAAACATTACAGCTCAATGCAATTTCTCTCTAAAAATCGTAGTAACACTTTCAATACTTCCCGTCGGCAGTCTGTAAGCAAGAGCTGGATATTTGTAGGGAAAGGGACATTAAGATCTGCAAGATCCTGGAGTAGGGACTGAGTACCGACATTTAAAATGCAATTGAAAAACAAGTGGTTCAAATCCTCCTCCTCTTGTCCACACTCACAGACGAGTTATGTGGGCGCTATAGTTACGTCCAAAAAAATGTTAACCTTAAATAAAAAAAATCTTTTTAAAATAAAATGTTAATAAAATTGCGCCTCGTGGTGAATAGGACATTCTCAAATGGACTTCCTCTTTCCACTCAGGTCCTCACGGGTCACACGGGTTCGGTACTGTGCCTGCAGTACGACGAGCGCGTCATCATCAGCGGGTCGAGCGATGCGACGGTCCGAGTGTGGGACGCCAACACGGGCGACATGGTCAACACGCTCATCCACCACTGCGAGGCGGTGCTCCATCTCAGGTTCACTAACGGCCTCATGGTCACCTGCAGCAAGGTGAGATGCCCCTGTAACTCTGTGTTAACTACATTAAAGATAGTATTTGACTATCCTCCAATACCAATTACCTTGGCGACACTTGGTCGGTAAACCATACAAACGTCTTGTAGCTAGTAGCAAAAACTTCAGGGAGTCTTCTTCATTCAAATTTGAATACCAGATATTCTTTACACGGATGAAATGCCAACAGTTACTCAGAGAAGCGACATCAAAGTTTACATTTTTTTTTTTAAATATTTCTGACCATATTGTAAAAAAATTAGGTGCGCAATTGCTACATAACATTTGTGTGTTTATCAATTGAATAATACATTTTTTTTTTTAAATTGGTGTTACTGAGCTGGTGGATAAAAACAATTGTAATAGTAGCTTTACCTCGTAATCACATTATCAGTCTTCACTTTACTTTATCATTTGGTATTATATATTTGCCATCTACTTCTACATTGGGTAATAAAACTTAAGATTCCAGATAACTACTAAATAACAATTAACTTCTCATTAGCTTAGAAAACAAAAAATATAATAATAAAAAATACAATATAGACAAACAAAAACAAATTGTTCTCTGAAACTTTTATTAGTCTTTACATAAGTTTTTAATGTTAGGTAATCATCTTCTTGAACAAAACTAAAAACAAAAACTATGTTCTTCATCTACATACTATAAATAATTTATGTTTTATAAGAAAACACTTTACAAAATCTACTGTTAAATAACAATTTTTAAAATTTCATCATAAATGAAACATTCTAAATAAATAATATACAAGTAATTTTGTCTGTTTCTAATCTAATTAAATCTTTTTACACCTTACTTTTGAAATTCCCACTGTCCGCATCGGTATCATATCGACAAAAGTGCGTATCTTGCGTGAAATTATTATACAAATTATTAATTGTCACCTGTACCTTTACAATATACCTACACTTTCCACAAAATTGAAGTGTTGGAAACGATTTTATCCAAACTCATACTTTGTACAGGACCGATCAATCGCAGTATGGGACATGACGTCGCAGACAGAGATCACCCTGCGGAGAGTGCTGGTGGGGCATAGAGCGGCAGTCAATGTGGTGGACTTTGATGAAAAGTACATAGTCAGTGCGTCAGGTGATAGAACTATTAAGGTAAATACAATATAACCTAATCAGTATATTATGTGTATAATAATTAGAAAAAGCTTTCTTTAAATTTCAAAGATGATAAGCGATAAGTGATCCGGAAAACCATAGCCAGCTACAAATGCTATCAATTTATTTTAGCTAATTTTCTTAACTTGTTGAGGGCCTAAAAATTCCAAAGCAACATATAGGCAAGGGCCGTAAATTTTCGGAATTTTTAGTGATTTTTCTTTTTACGAAAAAACCATGAAAACATGCGTAAATTAAAAAAAAAACACACACATTCATATTATTTTATCGTAAGTGTCGAAATGCAATGATTTTTTTATCAAAAAATTTAAAAAAATAATCTTTTTTTGAATTCCGATAATGTTGCCAACCCGACATTTTCCGAAAAATAATAATTAAACCATTTGCCGAAAAATAATATTTACTACATACACTACTATTATTATTTGATATCCTACCTAAAAATTTTCTTCTGTGTGGTATATTTTGTCGCACGGCACGGCACACAACGGAACATCACACTCAAAACACATATAACATGTTTCCTTCCGTTGCTTTCGTGCCGCGCACACAAAACACTACGCCACTGTTTAACTTTAAATTTTGAAGCATATGATCCACATTTAACACACACATTTCTCAAATAAACGCAACATAAATAATGTATTTTTGTTAATAAATCACTGTTTGTATCAAATTGCACCACAAACCAAGAAAAATCGCGAATATATGTATATATTATCCGCGCGTAGATCCGTATTCCAACTGTGATTGCTGGGCGCGAACTGAAGAAATAAAAAACCCTTCCTATCGACATGGCAACGGAATCACGTGATTTTTGCATGTACCATACACGTGTACGTCTTTCGCGCGCTGGGCACATGACGACGGAATAGATCGACACGGCGACAGACACGTGATTTTTGCATGTACCACGCATGTGTCTTTCGCGTACTAAGGACGTGACGACGACGGAATATTATTTCATTATTTAATTTTCGATCGTACAACATGAGTTTAGGGCGACATCTATAACTTTTCTATACGATTTTGACGACCGAAAAACTTCTACTTTGAGTGTTGATTTAAGCTATAATCGGCCATGTTTTTGAGTCGAAAATGGAACGACAGGTCACAACAGGATTTCTCTACTGGGAAAAAATTACGTTTTTCAAATTCGATACGCGGCCGTCGATAAATAATTTATTTTGTTGCTGTCGGATATATCCGACGCGGCCCCTGGGGACAGTCGCGCTCCGTCGGATATATGCGACGCGGCCCCAGGCTCATTAATCTCTAAAAATCAATATTTTCGAATAAAATTAAAAAACTATCCTAAATATTTCTCAGGTTTGGAATACAAGTTCGTGTGAATTTGTAAGGACGCTCAACGGTCACAAGAGAGGCATAGCGTGTTTGCAGTACCGAGACCGGCTAGTCGTCAGCGGCTCTAGCGACAATACCATTCGTCTCTGGGACATCGAATGCGGAGCATGCTTAAGGTGAAGAAATTGACTTGTTAAATCATTACACTCAACACTGTCTGCAGATTTTTCATTTCCCTGTGTTACAATTGTTTCATTATTTTTATATTTATACATTTTTTTTTTTTAAATGTATTCAAGGGGAAATATTTCTTTTTCCAACATTATTTTGTGTTTTCACAAGTATTTCCATTTCATATTGCAGTTGACAAGAAAATGATGATTATGTCTTGTGTGATGACATTTAACAAATGAATATCTTCCAGGGTATTGGAGGGCCACGAAGAGTTGGTGCGCTGCATCAGATTCGACGCCAAGAGAATAGTGAGCGGCGCGTACGACGGGAAGATCAAAGTGTGGGACCTGCCCGCAGCGCTGGACCCCCGCGCGCCCGCCGCCCAGCTCTGCCTCCGGACACTTGTGGTAGGCACTGCTCGACACTACTTGCACGCAACCCTCTCTGGCCCCATTCTTCGCCAATTGTCATCTGTTGAATATTTGACGCATTTGTTTTATTTAAATGATGACCCAAAGTAATATTTTTCTCAAATATCACATTTGTATTAGCTTTTTCAGATTTTACATATTTATTTTCATTTTTCTGCAATGCCTTTAGAAAAGGGATTGATTTCTTTTATCCAGGCGGTCAAACATAACCTCACAATTCTCATGTTTTGACTAAAATTATATGAAATAAGTAGTAATGCCGTAAAGCTTATAGGAAAAAGATTATTCCATATGCTCTTATTAATTTCTTCTCCCACAGCATCCTGATGTAAAATTATGGCAAAATTGTCATTGTCGAGTTGGACCGTAGAAAAGAGAAATATTGTTGGACTCTGTTATTTGTATTTAATTTTATTGTTCGTATTTATTTTTGACGGATAACCGTCATGTACTTCTTTCTCCCTCTGACCACACCTACGTATCGTTTATTAAGTGTGGGAATAAAGATCTTACAATCCCAATATTCGGAATACGGCCGGTTGTCAATCCATTTTTTGCATTAACAAGATGATTGATTTAGGATGGGGCCGTATTTATTAAATTTTGATATTATTGTCGTGGCTTTGGAATATTAAAGTATCTTCTGAGATTTTTTCATAATTTTCACCTTAACGCTGTGTTACAAACATGTCAGACTTCCTATTACTTTAGGAGACAATTTGGAAACAAAGTTAGAATTTAATGGTGTTTGAATACTTTTTTTAGATCAACATCTGTTGATTCATGTACAAATAGAATTTTGTATTATATTATACAATATGTCCGAAATCAGGAGTTAGTTTACTTTATTACTTTAAATTTAAAAATGAACGTTTAAGTCTTTGAGGCTCAATATGCCAGTTTGAGAAAATGTCAGATGATGTCTTGTTGTTCCATGGGCACGATATTACAAATTGGTTTATAATGTTTCTTGCCACACATATGGAAATAAAAACAATTGTTTTTTAATTTTCTGAGACGCATTTCACTTTATGGGGCATTATCAATCTAAATATTTTACATTCAACAATTTTTATTTATATGAAAAGTATCAAAAAGAGATACTGTATAATTTTAAGAATCTTGCATAAATACAAAAACCTTAATTAATTCTTAAAATTATATAGCATCTGTTTCTAATACTTTTAATATAAATACAAGTTGTTGAATGTAAAATATTTAGATTGATAATGCCCTCATAAGGTGAAACGCGTCTCAGAAAATTAAAAAGGTTTCCATATGTGTAAGTATTTACTTACCTCTGAAACAATAAATATGTTTCTTGCCATTAAAAAATCTGAACTCTTCATTTTATCAAAATAGCAAGACGCGGCAGCACATATTGTAGAGTCAGTGCTATCAAAAATTTAATTTAATAGTGTATTCATTACACTTGATTAAAAAAAGGATTTAATTTTTTCATAATTTTTAGACCCCGCATAATATTTTAAAAAATATCTTGCTATTTTATTGTTTTATTTTTTGTATTGTCTGTGACTAAGTGGAATATATAGTGTTTTCTCTCTTTTTCCCTATCCTCTCCCCTTCTGACTCGTGAAATCCGGACACTTCAAATTACCCACCTACCCGTCAATTTCAAATTCCCCTTTCGACTTATTTAACTTAAAAAAAATTTAATAAAAAAAAAAACTTTTGTACAACCTAACTTGTAATAAATAAACCTGTCTTCGAACTTTAAACACAATATGACTGACTCGACTTTGACTGTCCCCCTCCCCCCTCCCCTGCTTTGGTTTTCCCCCCCAGGAGCACACGGGTCGTGTGTTCAGGCTGCAGTTTGACGAGTTCCAGATCGTGTCGTCGTCCCATGACGACACCATCCTCGTGTGGGACTTCCTCAACTGCGCTCCCGCGCCTGGCGCCGGAGCCCCCGACGAGGCGCAGGGCCAGGCCAGCCCTGTCAATATGGGTGCGTACTCATTTACGATTTTGATCATACTTTGAAAATTACTGATATTCACACACCATAGTGATGGTATTTTATCCGGTGACACGCTTTTTTGAGATTTGTATCTGATAGCATCGATGATTGGCAATTAATTTTTCGCAATTCGATGGGCAACCATCGGCACTAGATAACAGTTATATCTTAATTGCCAATCATTGATACAATTAGATATAAATCCCAAATAATTATAACGAAAATAAAGGTTAGACCATCACTAATACGCCAGGATGCTGCACCCCTGAAAAAGGTGATTGTAGAATATTATATGTTTAAACTTTACAGCGTATTAGTGTATATTTACAAATAACTAATTTAAAGAAAATACAGTGGATGCCGGTTATTGTGATCGCATTGACATATTTGAAAACTATGATCTACATAAATGTATAATCTATTAACATTTTGAACTCCTATATTTAAATGAACTATAATATTAGTTTGCCTATTAGAGTCTGAAAAGTTTAAAATTGATTTAACAGACATATCGAATGCAGTAAAATATTTAGAATTGTCCCGACATTCAGATTTAAAGTCTTCTCTTTGAGAAGGTCGTGCCATAATGTGCAAAAATACATGTCTGGCGACAGCTTGCTTGACCGGTGGCTTGGGATAAGACTGGGGTATGTTTGACCAAAGTCAGGGCAATATTAAACAAAATTATAAAGGAAAGAAAATTACTTGTAATAATCATGGTCCTTAAAATTGATAATAGTGGTGAATAAATGTGTGTTTGATGTCCTTTGAATATTGAGTGCAATATTTTGATTCTAACAAGCAATGAAAACAGGGAAATTAACTGTTGATAATTAATAAAATAATTTATTCACAATATAGATGTACCTTTTTATTGGATAAATTGTATTGTAACTTGTAACGTATTGAAATTGTAACGTAACTGAACTATCATTATTTCCAGGTTTTGATTGAGCGGCCGGAGCACTGGCCCACCACAAAATGACTGACTGCCGACTTAATGTGATTAGTTATTAAGAATAAAAAAATGTAAATAGAAGAAGAAAAAAAAACGTACTTTTTAAACGGGTGACAAGTTTTCGACATTTAAAGTAAAGTTGTGGCAAAAACATTGGAACCATAAATGCTCGAGGTGATAGTCCGTGAAGCTCGTGCAGACGCATCGCAATTATACATAAATTTAATATAGATGAATGATAAGTCTAGAGTGTACAGTGAATTTTATACAGTGATTTGTGATCTAATACGATACTACTATACAACACGCGGCCGTCCTCTACCATGTAGTTCATCTTCATATTTCGATTGTACACTATCTGTCAAAAGGGTTTTAATTGACATTAATTTAATTTCAATCTATCGAATTTCAATTTAACGAATGAATTTAAATTTACTCTGCACTATATCGGAGAATTTTAAATTCATCGATGCACACTCAAACGCAGTCTGTAAATAAATTAGATCATTACGTATAGCCAATGTTTAGCGGACTATAACATGACAAGTTTTAATTAAATGTTCATAAGTAACAGCCATGACAAAAATTAAAATCCTTGGCGAGAAATATATTATTCGCAGACAATCAAACTGTACAGATGAACTACAAGCAGAGGATGTTTCCTGTGCAAAGTTTTCTGACGTATTCGACTCCTTCGGACCCTACTAGTTGACATTGTGAGGATGTCGGAATGGACCCTCAATTAGCGCAGAAATGTTCGCCAAAGATGCTGGACGGACGCGACAGAATGCGCAGAAAACTCTACACAAGATATTCTAAATAGCCACGAAAACCTGAGAACTAATTAAGTAGAGGGTTATCTGAGCCTATTAGTTGTAGAATTATTATCCTGCAGTTTTTATTTTCAATTATTGTAAATGGTTTTTTTTATTTTTCATTTTATAATATATTTGTACATAAGACAGGGGGTACTGAAAATGAATTGCATAATATTTTTTATTTCGAAAATTTATTAAAAAAAGATAACACGGAGTACGAGCACTGGGAAGTATGTTGACGAGCGGCGTGAGTGTAAAATTGGGGTGAGATTATTATTTGTCGCATTTTTTTCAATTTTATGTTTAAGTTGTAAATATACCCGCCTTTTGATATTATAATACTGGATCTGATCTTCAACATTGTGAACGTTCCTATAATCGTCGTTAAGCATCTTATCGCACCCTGTGTACGTCGACACCAGTTAGGTGTCGCTTGCATTACACAATCGGGCATCATATTTTTTTCGCTTGTGTGAACATAATATTTCTTGTCGCTTATCTGGACTTTTAGAATTTCAGACCGTGTGGTCACAGTCGTGAAAAAATTAATGTTGCAATTCTCGTTTGTTTCTTGTGCAATGGTTGGGCTATATTGGCTTGTGAATTATTTCAATTGGCATTAAATTTTTTTGTTCGTTTGATCCTCGTTTACTTATGAATATGTCCGAGTATGCCTCAACTGTCTTAAAACGCTCACCTCGTTCGTGCTACGTTTATGTTCAAATCACAACAGGTCGAATACCACAAAGCTCATGTTGGTTCTTTCTGAATAATCAAAAATGTATGAGAGATGACGTCGCGCTACTCCAGCGGATGGAACAGAATTATTCATGCAAAATACAAATTTAAAATTCTATAACTTGATTAGTATTTGAGATATCTTAATTTTAATTTCAGACTTTTGTTTAATTTTCATTTCCGTTCATTGAAAAAAAGGGGAAACTTCTCCACTGTCGAATATTTCAATTTGCGTACTTGCGAATTTTCTCATAAACAGTTTTCATCGAAACAAAGTACATTTCCGGATTCGTCATGCTGTGGAGACAAGGTCCACGGTTACGCAGGCAGCTTGCGCTACATATCTGTTTATTGTAAATGTCACTTTCAGGTTCTTTTTTCTTTTTCAAGAATCGTTGCCTGTCATTTAAATATCTCTTCAATGCAGTGCGCCATAGTCTACAAGTTCATCGAATTTCACCGGATACAAATTCAAGTCAATTTAATACTCTTTAAAGTACACTTTTTCTCCGTAATAAATAGTTGAAATGAAAATAAACAGTTTCACCAGTGTTCACCAGATGGCTTTTTAGTCTTATAAATCATTTAGGTAGTACTTTCTAATTCGTGCTGGGAGTTATAGATTTAACCTTAGGAACCGCATAGCTTGTCCATATTCCTTTCTCAAAAACTGTTATAAATCGAATTAAAGAATAAAACAAAAGCTACCAATTCTGTTGGGTGATATTCGCTTGTTTAATGTTAATATTATGAGTAAGTGATAGATGCTTTAACCATACAGCTGCCACTGACAGTACTAAGTAAATTGTAATAGAAGATGTAAATAAAAATAATATGGTTAAATTGCTAGAACGTCAGAAATGGTACAAAACGTTATTGCGAGAAAAATATTAATAAAAATGTGTTAATTCTCAAGTTTTTACAGAATTTTTAATAAAATTAGTTAGGAATACAATTCAATTCTTAAGTATCTGTAATATAAAAAAGATTAGTACTCAAATTTATACCCAGTATGTGATTTCTTTCCATAGGCTACTGAGCCGCATAAAACTCTTGGTTTAGCGTGGTAGATAGCAAAACCTCGTCTGATAATGCAAAATTTACTGCAATGTAGGTCTACCATCGAAAAACATTGGCAAAAACAAATGTTCATTGTTCATTGTAATTACTTGGTATTATAACTTTGCCTGTAACTTAAAAGTTGGTAGAGTATGTGCTATTGCTGTTCTTTGATGAGCCGTGTCTTAAGTACAGACAATTTAAGAAAGAAACTCCAGAATTAAACCAGTTTAACGACGACAATGTAAACTTGTAAAAATCTGATTAGTTTGACTGTATTTCAAACAAATGTTGTGTTTCGAAGTAGAAATATGCGCCTCTCTTCAAGTACGCTTATAACAGACTTGTTTTCGCATGAAAGCGATTATTTTTATGTAGCAACATTGTCAGCTCTTTAGTGGAAAAAATTAGTTATAAGCATTCAGAAATGTAGAAGTTTGAATGTGTTGATGCATTATTTAAATCATTTCAATGTATTTTTCTTACTGATTCGTTTTGTAAATTTATCAAAAAAGGGTTCATACATTGTCTTACCTGGGCAAGAATATCAAGCATTATATCATTAATATCAACCATACGTCGTTAAATCTTGCATTTTTCCAAACTCAAAGCTTACTTCTGGAATTGCCGACCAAAATTTCTCGTTAATTTGCTTTGCTACCTCAACATGTTCCCTGCTAAAAGGTTTGTTCATAAATACCATCGTTACACAAGTTGAAAACATTGTCAATGAGCTAACTGCGTGCAGATTTATTTCAAATGCCGAGGAATCAGATGACGTTTAGGTCCTAACGCAATTCAAAATACATTTTTATTAAAGCCTAAGGAAACTACCGCAAATGTATCCGTGGTCCGCGGGGAACAGTCTTTACTTTTCATCGAAGAAAAATGTTTTACTATAATTGAACCATGGTCTTTATATCTGTGGCAGCAAAGGATATTTTCATATTGATCACACATTGCACCACGAGTAGATTTTCAAATCTATCTCTTCCGAATAAAGTATCATAACTAACAAATATGTAATTTTTAATTCTATTATTTCATTTGTATCTGATTATATTCATATATCTTTCATTTAAATATTGTTTTAATGTATCAGATAGTCGTGAAATACTAGAAGAACTAAAATTGATTTATTTGTTAGCTAAATATGTACACAGGAGAGGTCAATATTAGAGTCGGGGATATATATATTTATTTTTTCGAAGGAAGCAAACACTCGGTGGTGAGACATTATGATTAAATATATAAAACTAACTTAGTTAAACACCACTTATATTTATTTTCAGATCCAACCAGGTTTCGCTTGAAAATAAATATAAATGGTGTTTAACTAAGTTGGTTTTATTAATTTAATTATTTTATTTATTTATTATTACAAATTCACTTATTGAGTGTCAACAAATTTGAATTATTTTGCAGGTCAGTGTGTTCCAGTCTAAAAATATTTAACATGCAAAGGTCATTGTACTGTTGAAATTTTGTTTGTTCACTTTATATAATCGCGCTGGTACTTAATGAAGCCATTTTTAATAAATTATGGATTTTAACAGAATGAGCTATCTATTTACAAAACAAATAATGTTATATTGGTCAGAAATGATGTACTGTAAAGCCTGGCTTTGTGAACAAAAAAAAAATGTTATAGTTCATATTTTTTCAAAATTCCCGATTACTTTGGTTATCTTTGTAAACCTTGTGCAATATGTACTTGTTTTTACCACCTCTGCTCCAGCGTGCTCCCCGCAAGACCAGAATATATATAAACTCTTTTCTACCCTATTTTTTCCATTATAATAAACAATAATTTATTTTGATTCTTTGCTTTATTAAAAAATTAACAGTTTCGAGAATTAATTTTTAAAATGAAAATAGAATTCTGCAGAAAAATTACTTTTATATTAGGTATATATAGAAATTAAATCAATACATATATGACTTTGCTGAATGAGCAATCATTGTGCTTTTTTGTAAGAAAAAATAGTTACCATATACTCAAAATCAATATACATCATTACTTATTTATATACCAGCTTCATTCCTATAAGCTTTTTCATCCCGACAGCACTTGCTGTGGCGAGCGCAGTGATTGCTTATCACGTGACGTCATCCCAAGTCATTCACGCGCCAGATGGAGAGGTGCTTTGTGATATCCTAGGTTCTGTATTCAAACGGAGACCCCAAACTTTTTTTTTTTAAATACAATTTACATTAATAGTGACGAAACACGTTACAGAGGCTCAATCAGATCAAACTATGGGCAGGGGACCAACGAAATTGGTGATTCAGTTTATATTTGCAACAGTCTCGATCATGCTATTCAAATCTTTCAAATACCAAAGGTCGTCGAAGTTTGGTTTATGTTGCCCGTATGATCATAGTGGACTAATAGATAATTTTCAGAGCATTTATACCTCACGATTCTGAACATACATTGACAATTTATGCAGTTAATGCTATACTTTTTCATGAAGAGTGCTAGTAAATGAAATCGGATTGCCAACTATCTGGTGCTTAAGATCTATGTCTATATGGACAAATCGTGTCTTGCGAAATTTACAAAATCATACCCGGGTTTATAATAATGTCACATTTCTTGCGTAGCTTCACCAAACGAGACTGCGGTTACGCACATCCTTGTACAAGATTGTTGTAAAATGACTAATTGCTCCGCATCGCCTCTTCAGTTTCCGCCTTTGAACCGTAAAGAGTATAGGTACCTACGATCTTACACTGTTATTGATCTTCGAAATGTTTAGACTAAGTTAAGCGTTTTTTATTAATGAGATTAATGTATAAGCGGAAAGTTGTAGAAGTTTTTAGTGAAATACTTGACGGGAATACGACGATAAGCACCACTTTGTAAAGAAATTTAATATTGTAAATATTTAAGTAATCCTATTGTAATTGTATCGATTTAATACATTATGGTCCTTCAATAAATGTAATGAAGTGTTGTTGACATGTGTTGTACCTGTTGTGTTTTATTAAACCCGCTCGGCAACGTCGTGCCAGTTAAGAACGTCGGCATCTGAGATTTTAATGATTACTAGCCGTAAGCCCGTGAAAAATCATGGAACATAATAATAATTATAATAACAACAACCCTTGATTGTAACTTGAGATTAACGCTGATTGGTGTATCACGCTCGGGCGCCCACGCCTCTTAAGCAGCTAGTCATCATCAATGTTGTAATTCCACCGAGTTACAGACTGATATTTGAAATTAGGATAGTTAATGCTAATGCCTATGGTTCCTTTTTTCATTTCTGCGAATATAATTATTGAAATATAATTCAGAATTTTTGTGAGCTGTTAAGTTTTACATAAAACAAGTAAATAAATAAAAAAATTAAAGAAATGCTTTTATACGCTTTCCTTGCATACATTCTTAATCGATTTTTTATCACCCATGCAGTATCCAAATATTAAACATATTTTAATATTTAAAACAAAATTTATTATCTTTATTTTCTTACCATACTTTACGACTGAGCACTCAATGATAATGTAAAATTATTCTAATCGAAATCATGTCGAAAATCATTTAATAATGTAGTCATCCACTTTACGTAAATGTTGAATGTTTCAGAGCTCCAACTAGTCGGGAAATTGGTGAAAAATCAATTACAAGATTCTACCACAACAAAGGGAGTTATATAAAAGCAAGTAAAAACTTGTTGACATAACATGTTTGTGCTTATTTTTAAATCCAAACATTTGATAATTTTTGTTTTGCTTTTACCCACATGAATTTCTTTTCAATGACAGGATGGATCGTTGCATGTCAACGATTATGGTTATATGTAAAGCGACATACAAAGACTGTTGCTGGTTGGAGCGACAGCTGTCAGTATGATGACAAAGCGCAAAATTGGATGATTGGTCTTGGCTGGAGGTGATGACAGCCTCAATGTGTGTGCAGATATCTGGTAACTTGTAGATCTCCTTGAAAAATGCATATCTGCGGTTAACTGCAAAGTATATAGGATATCCCAGAGGTCGACATCGAGCCGGAATCGGGTGATAAGTCATAGCAAAGTCATAATAGTTGTCAGAAAAATATTTAAAAAAAAATCTAAGATGTGGGTTTTAAAAATTATAAGCATTTTAAAAAAATCTGTGACACCCCCGTGACGATCATTTCACTCCTGTTGCTTACAAATCTTTACTTTTCTTTTATTATGCTATCCTAAATAATTCTTCAATAATGCTTCTGTAAATTGCCCAAAATTCAAAGTCAACTGCTCCAGCTTGGATGAAAATGTCATTTTTTGACCAAACCAAGTATTCAAAATCAATACTTCACCCAGTTTTAACTGATTGCTGGAAAAAATGTACTATACGTAAATAAAATGTTAAGAAATGTTCCTCTATTGGTTTCACTAAATAAATAGAATTTATTTATAAACCGAATGATGTTCAACTCGCTAACGTTAATTCAGACTCCAAGCTCGCTTTTAGAAACCACTTTGATAATGTCATAAACAAAGCATATATGTACTGTGTTGGAATTTATAACAAGAATTATGAATTTAAAAATCTAGTTATAAAAGTTAGTCCTATTTTCATAGCACAGGCTTTTGATTAAGTTTGAGAATAGTAGAATATTAATGTGGCATGTATTCCATGTTCACATCTCTATTTTAAAAAAAAGTTTTTAGTTTTTTATTTGCCTCCCATTGCCACGATCCTGTAACAATATGTATTGTGCCGACCCTAATATTGAATAATGTTCTTGCAGATATCCTAACATCAATAAACAACAACACATTTTCCTGAACTCTTTAAATCAATTTACATATTCTTATATGATCACAATACATTACACACCAAGTAAAAGTAGGAGAAAGGTAATTTTACACGTCGGTTTCTAAGGAATAGTATTTATTTATGTTATTTAAAAAAAAATTAATCAAAAAAATTAATTTACTTTAAGGAAGTTACGGAAACAGACAGACAACGAAATTATTACAATTCTCTCATTCAAAATAAAATAAAAATATATAATTAATTTGATACATTCAAGTTATTGTTGTCTCGATAGAATAAATCGCATGATTTGATAAAATCAGTGAATTATCAACACGAACATTTGTATACGAATTAATAAATAGCCTCGGAACCAAGTTGATTCCCTCTGACTGTAAAAAGTAGTTGAAGATTGTTTTTGCAATCGGCGTCTATGACTTACACATAGATGACCAAAATATGTAGACATGATCTAATGATTATTTCCCGGTTCACATTTTGGTTATACACATTCCCCAGCCGCCTAAAGAAATTATTTATTTAAACTCTGTATAATTTGAAACATTTTATTTTTACTATTATCTTTTTATTATTTTTACATATTAGTTACATTTTTATTACTAATTCACATCCAGAAGAATAGAAAAAATCTATTACACAGGCCTCCCATGGTTGTACGAAAACATTGCGTGGAATGAAATTTGACTGCAAAATTAATCAATGGAAAAAATTGTGCCTAGCGTGAACTGCTTACAGGTAGGTAAACTTCTTTTCATTTAAGAAATAAAATCAAATTAGTATGTGTAAGTCTAGTATATGAGGCACATTGTTTTCTTGTGTTGGTGTTTATACCCGCAAACACCAAAACAATGAAACAGTGTGCGTTATACGCATGGCTTCCGCATACTAATTCAATTGCCTTTCTTAAATGGGAAGACCTATTGTTTTGTGATCGCTGACCGCCGATCAAAATAGTGAAGCATCATTAGTCCAATCGCTGACCAGGATTTTTAACTTATGAAATCTGAACCAGTTGACGATTGGATTACGAATTCCGTTGTCTTTTTTCTGTTGGAAGATTGACACCATTCGTGCGGTACCTAAAGTACGATGTAGCCGAGGTTCAACATTTTAAGCCTTTCGGAAATAGACGTGTCAATTTGTTTCTAAATTCGACGAAGTCGTGAAAGTTAAGATTGGTCAAAAGAGAAGTTCGCCGATGACCACAGCAAGTGCAGCGTACACTCGATTCACTATAAGCGGAGCTCTGCAAATCCCATAACGAGCCCAGACTTTGTAAGTGCAATTTCAACTGTGTAAGTAGCTAGTGGTTGTAGTAGAGATATTTCGAGTGTCTGGACCATGCACCTTATCGGCGGAGATTGAGGAGGAAAATCTTTCTTTCTTCGCTCCGGCCCACGTACGGTGGTGGCAATTCCGTCCATCATCGTACACCTATAGTAGGTTCAGTTTGGTTGTATTTAAGTATTTCTTTCTGACATCGAAGAATCATCTAATATGGTTGTTTTAAAAAATAGAATTGCATGCCTTGTGCTATGACATGGTCTGTCGGGGCAAAGATTGGAATCCTGACTACTTGCCACCAAGCACGATTCACAAACATGTTAATTATTTTAGCAATCGTCAATGACAATTAATTTCCCAATCTCACCTTGTCATCGGGAGTCTGTCGTAATTAAAATAATGACTTGTTAAATGTCGCATGATAAATAACAATACATGGGCACAAATTATTTGCAAACAGTTGGAATATTGAATACATATTAAATCATTGCATACGTGTTGCATGGATTACAAAATTTAATAAATCAAGAGCAGTCATGAAGCTCGCGTGTATTTATGTAGCAATATTTTTGATCATGTTAATGGTCGGTGGTCGAACCAAACAGGTGATTAAATATTTTTTTATTCATATTAAATACTTCCTAATACTAGAACGACTTATCTGTGCAAATTCAAAACGGTATTATCCAAGTAGGGAGATTAATATAAAGAAAAATGCCAAAAAAATGCATACACACTTCAGCTCAATCTGGTTAGTTATAAATTATAGTTGTAAGTTTCTTTATGTGTAATCAAGGGTTGAACTTAAGAGGTTACACCACCTAGACATTTAAAAAAAATTGATGAGTAACGCGTAAGCACGTGTCATACACAATGATAATGAATAAAAATTTTGTATACACAATAGGTTGTTTCATAGCTAGTAGCAAAAACTTATTTGGAGTCTTCTTCATGCAATTTTGAATAGAAAATATGTATTCTTTACACTTTGGGTGAAATGTCGACAGTTACAAAGATAAACAACATGGAAGTTTGCTTTTTTCGGACTTATTTACTGTAAAATATTGGAATATTATTATAGTAACTTATATGGAATATTAAAAATTCATTTGCTTTAATACAAGCCAAATAAAATGTGATTTTCTATAATAAGCTTCTGGTTTGTGTCTTCTGGGGTATTGTGCCGTGTTATTACGACCTTTCTGGCCAGAACAACAATAACACAGCATGATACCCCAGAAGATGTGGCCATGAAAACCTAAGAACATTGTTTTTCAATAATAAGGTTGTAATTGTGATTATACCTTAAATATCAACTCAAATTCACAGCAACTTCACAATCACTTTATTTATTCAAGGCATTAAATATTATAAAAATCTCCCCTAGCCCATTCAAAATACTAATGATCTGAAAACAATTAAATTTGCATAAAAAAAATTGTATTATGGTTTTTTGTTTAGTTTGTAGAACTGCATGTTTATTTTAATGAAAATTAAACTAAATAAATATTAAGTTCTGCAAGTTTGTGTAAAGCATTATTTTAATATGACAGCTGTTTTGGTTTACTCGGCCATTATCAAACAGACTATCAATATATCATTACTTAATTATCAAATAAGTTGTCATAATTGTCTCTGTCTTCACATTTCATAATTTACATTTTACCATTGTTTACTTTTTTCTTTACTGCACTTGTTTTTGATGTGTAACATCTTTCCTCTCTCTTTCCTGCAATCTGTGGCAGTGATTTCATAAAAAAGGACAGAAATGTGTAACAGGAAATAAGATACGCGCAATTTCATTTAACTAATGAGGACAAAAAATCATCGTTTATAAACAAATCAATGTCCAGCAAGTGCCATCACAGCGAAGATGCACACTACCAGCCAATGCTTCTGATTTTGTGTATATGTTGCTAGGCTAGTGTCAAGCGTGTGGATGTTGTAACTTTGATATATTTTGGCTTATATCATCAAAACTATCCAATAAATACTTATTTTTTTACATTAATGTAAACAATAACTACCCTAAATGATTTACATTCTCAAATTTTATGTAATTTAAGTGATTATTTCAAATATTTATTCAAAGTTTTCACACAATATGTATGGCGGCACACTACCGCCATTTATAAATGTAGCGGTACCTGTTCAACCTTGTGCCATGTACCTATCGCCCGACCCAGAGTTTTGTTTATATTAACATAATAAAAATCTCCGCGATATAAACATAGGGGTCGAGCTAGGGACTTGGCGACACCACACCAGTCGGTGATTCGGGCTTCTGCCGTAAGATCGGGCAGACTTCCACGCGTCATCATTTCTCTTTGTTCGATCATTTAATCATTTATATACGTGTTTGATATTTTTTACCATTTCCTTTTATAATTAATAATTTACTCATTTACACACGATAACCTGTACATCTCATTTGCTCCCGGAGCCTACCACCGGTCGAGAAATAAACATTAAATACCAATCGCTCTTTCATTCCATCGACCTACGAACATTCCCAACATAAATAAAAACATATAATTGACCAAACACATTTCTAAACAAAATGCGTATGTATATGGTACCTACCTAGTGCGGCAAAATTCAATAATAAATAAATGCACATAAATTTTCTTTACTTGCATTTACTAATTAATAAATATATAGGTATTAGTTTTTTAAAATTTTGATGTTAATTTCTGTTGGTGCTCAATTGATATTTTTAATTGTGAGATGTCAAATGTTACAATCATATGCGACTTCTGTATGGCTCGCTCGTTTTTTTTTACTTGTTGATAATTAGTTTTTTTTTATTGGTACTTAATTTGTTTAAATGCTTTGCTTGCATTTAAACAAATGCTCAATTGATATTTTAATTGTGAGATGTCAAATGTTACACATCATATGCGACTACTGTAAGACTCGCTCGTTTTTTTTATTTTTTGTTTTGAATAAGTTGTTATAGCTACGTCTCTACTCTCTACACATATACTCTTGCTATACACAAGTCCTCGACTTTAGTAGAGGGGAACAAAAATAGTTTTGATAAACTATGTGTTAATTTGAACTTTTGTACCATTTAAAATTATGGAAAAAAAATTAAAATTTTGAGAGGTTTTATAAGGTCCTAGCTATTGAAGCTAATTTTATGAATTTTCTAACATTCAGTTCAGTAATATTTATTTATTTAAACGATTTAATCGATTTTAAATAACCTTTTACAATACAATAACATTAATTATGTTATTCGTAGAGTTGTAGTTTCATAACAATATTTAGAAGTTAGTAGATAATATTGAGAATAAAGAGTTTAAATAGGATTTTAACAGTGTATGTAGGAAATAAATACAAATAGAAATTCTGACATAATTTATGCGAGATTACTTCATTTATTCTTCGGCAATATTTTTGAAGAGGTTAGTTAAAGCAATTTTGTAACAGATTGTAGATTTTACGTTAAAAATGTCTAAATTTTTGTACACGTGTTTCCTTTTCTCAGAATTCTACAGAGCGTTGCATTATATTCAGCATTGGTAACGTTATTGTTACAATAAAACAGTGTGGGCACTCTGGTACTATTGGGTACATGCATGTTGAGTAGGTTTAGCAGAGCAGGGCCATCAATCATACTGTTTAAAATTTTAAAGAGAAAAATTAATACAATAAAACCCCGTTAATTCGAACCCCAATAATTGAAATTCGCCATAATTCGAAATTTTTAAAACTTGAAGTCCCAAAATGTGAATTTAATAGTAAATTAGCCCCGATAATTCGAAAACCCCGGTAATTTGTAATTCGAAATATTTTTTAGCCCCTTGCGCCATAAATCAATACATTTTAGCTCGCGTAATTCAAATTTTTTTTGAAATTTTACAAAATTGAAAAAATATTTCGATTTTTTTCACAAGTGAGAACAATAAATATGTCAATATCGGGTACTTTGAAATGTCGCGATCTTTTTTTTAGCGTAATAAACATTGTGTTTATGAAATGATTTCTTGAAATATGAAAAACAGACATTTTTCACAAAATTAATGGCTTTTTCGTGAATTTTACGATTCTTGGCGTATTTCGCAATCAATTCACGGTACAGTAGCCGGCAAACGTCTTGAAATTTTACGGCGTAGTGGGGGAAAGTTTGCGCATGTACCATTCCACCAAAGAGACCCAAATTTTGTCTTCTGCGCATTCCCCCACTACGCCAAAAAATTTCAAGAAGTTTGCCAGCAACTGTACCTTACGGAATGCCCCTTTTCTATACATATTGTGACGCGATCCCTATAATTGCGGAATCCTGTGTATGCTTTCTTCAGTTGGCTGCCTTGATATGCGCGGATAGTTTAGTTTGCGGCGTGCGGCGTTTGCGCTAATTCTCATACCTAAACGCGTTTTAAATTGTTTTTCATGTTTTTAAATTTGTCTTTAGTTCGATTTTTTTCCTAATAACTGTGTTTGTGTTATTAAAATGTTTAATTTTCTTTGTAAGATGTTATTCGTGTCTTATCTTATTGTTTCACGCATCTATTGTTGGTTTGAGCCGGAAAAAAGGCGGAATCAAAAAATAAACTCGTGTGAAGATTGAAAAAGCGTTCCATAAATTCAAGTATAACAAAACATTTTTGAATATGGCCACCATCCAGACATGACGGAAATGGAAAAAAGATTTTTTCGCGAGTGAGAATATCAAATATCTCAAAATGTTGCGATCTTTGCATTAACATAATAAATATTGCGCTTTCAAAGTGATTTCTTTAAATATAAGCATAAATTTAACAAAATTAACGTTTTTTTCGAGAGTTTTATGTTTTTGGCAAATTAACGAGGGCCCCTATAATTCGAAATTTATTTTTCGGGTCCCCTGAATTTCGAATTAACGAGGTTTTAGTGTATTATAAATTAAATCAGATATTTTTCATCTGACTGATTTTTTTGGGTCGCAATCCTAGGATTGGTCTGCAACAAGCACTCGCTTTCTCCACTCCTCTCTGTCACCTGCCAGCCTCTTCATTTCTCGTTGGATGCTACAGCGTACATCTCCGATAATCTGTTTTTTTTTTTTTTTTTTTTTAAACTTAATGGCTTGTCACCCAGTATAAAGGATGTTATTGCCAAAAACTAGTCAATAGGTCATCGACATAAACATTACAGCTCAATGCAATTACTCTCTAAAAATCGTAGTAACACTTTCAATACTTCCCGTCGGCAGTCTGTAAGCAAGAGTTGGATATTTGTAGGGAAAGGGACATTAAGATCTGCAAGATCCTGGAGTAGGGACTGAGTACCGACATTTAAAATGCAATTGAAAAACAAGTGGTTCAAATCCTCCTCCTCTTGTCCACACTCACAGATTGAGGAGTTAAGAACATGAATTTTTGCAAGGTGTAAGCGGATAGAGCAATGACCCAGACGCATTCGGCAAACCATTGAAGTCTCCCTCTTGCTCAATCTGATCCTGTGAAACCAGGTTCGAGATGGGATAAGTGGCTGAATAGCGGCGTAGTGTCGACCTTTTGACATTTTAGTGAGGTCCCAATGAGACTGCCACTGAAGTGCGGCATCGTTTCTTGTAATATTGAAAAGATCGCTCACTGGAATAGTGGAAAATGTGGCATCCCCCTGTGAGATTGCATTTTTAGCCAGCGAGTCTACCATTTCATTACCAGGGATGCCTACATGACTCGGAATCCAAGCCAAAACAATTTCAAATTTATCCAAGGAAAGGTCGTGAATTATACTCCGAATTTCCATGCAGATCTGATCATCAGGGTGCCGAAAGGGGCTGGATTTAATTTTGAGCAGAGAACTTAAGGAATCTGAAAGAATAAGGCACTTCTTTGATTGTTTTGGTTTACATGATTTTAGCGCTTCTCGGATTGCCAAGCACTCAGCAGTAAAAATGGATGTCTCTTTAGGGAGTTGAAATATACCTTGGATACCATCATTTGGACAATAAAACGCAGCACCCGTACAGCCGGTTGCCTGGAGTTTGGATCCGTCAGTGAAAATTTGAGTCCAGCCATACCATTCTTTATTTATTATTTCAGAAAATATTCTCTTAGGGTTAGGAGTGAATTTGTCAATTCCCAAGGAAATGACTTTAGGGGAAAAAATGTGATTAGAAAAAGGAAATTTGTAGATAGGGAGAACAGGGTTTGATTGAACTCGAGGGATGAAACTCCCCAATCTGGAGAAGCTCCGAGTCAAAAGAGGAGGAGTTTTGCCTTTCCAATATGCACTTGACTTTGTGAGATCAAGGAGGGATTGAGAAATAGCAAGAATAGGGTGGTTGGGGACCCTGAAACACTTTATAGTAAAATTGTCAGCTAAATATTGCCTTCTGATTGCGAGAGGGGGCTCCAATGTTTCCACCTGCAATGCATTAATCGGAGATGATCTCATGGCTCCAATAATCAACCTCAAGCATTTTGACTGAATTTTGTCTAGTTTTATTCCTAAATATTTCGGAAGAGGATCAAGCAAAAAACTAGCATAATCTATATGGTTCCGGATAAAGGCATTATACATGAGTTTCAGAGTTAAAGGATGAGATCCCCACCATACACCTGATGTCGCACGGAGGAGGTTCAATTTCGTTTCGCACTTAGAGACCATGGAGTTTACTTGGGAGGCCCAATTTAATTTTCTATTGAAGATAATGCCTAAAAATTTTATTTCATTGGCGAGTGGGATACTGAAGCCATCAAATGTGACACACGTCTGGGAAATACGATGTTTTCTTGAGAAAACTATGGCCTGACTTTTTGAGGGGGCCATTTCGAGTCCATTGGAGATAAGCCAGGAGTTGAGCCCCGAGAGAGCTCTAGCAAGCTTCTTTAAAGCAACATGTATATCCTTATCAGAGCAGTAAATTGCTATGTCATCCGCGTATTGGAGTATGGAGCATATCTCTCGAATGGACTCTTCAAGGTCAGCAGTAAATAAACTATACAGAAGGGGGCTGAGGACCGAACCTTGCGGGAGTCCCTTCCAAAGATTTCTGATTAATTTATGAGACGGACCATCTATTAAGATCGTCCTTTCACATAAAATATTAAAGACTAGTTGTACTAATTTTAATGGAAGACCCAGTTTTATAAGCTTATATTTTAATAAGATAGGGCTCACATTGTCATACGCACCACGAATGTCAATAAAGGCTGCTGCAGTACACTTACCGAGAGAAAGAGATATTCTAATATCTGAGGTAAGAATACTCAGGTTGTCAAAAACAGATTTCTTTTTGCGAAAACCAAATTGAGAGGACGAAAGGAGTTCATTATGTTCTGCATACCAATCAATACGGTTTTTAATCATATGTTCAACCACCTTCAGCATGCAAGAAGATAGGGCTATTGGGCGGTAAGAGCATCCAGCCTCTTCATTTCTCGTTAGATGCTACAGCGCACATCTCCGATAATCTGGTCTATGTAGCTTAATCTCGGGCGACCTCTACGATTGTTGCCTTCAACATTTCCCTCGACGATGGTTAAAAGCAGGCCCGGATGCCTTATATTATGGCCTACCCAAATTGCTCGCTGTTGGGCGATTCTGTTAAGAAGCCGCCTCTTTTCGCCCACCCTGCTCAACACCTCGTCGTTTCGGATATGTTCTGACCAATGGATCCTCGCCGTGCGCCTGTAGCACCACATCTCAAAGGCCGCTAGCCTCCCGGACATGCTCTGGCCTATGGTCCATGTTTCGCTGCCATACATCAGCACACTCCAGACAAAAGTTTTAATCAAATTTTTCCTAACCTTCAAATCTGATTGATAGAGTTTGCAAATTGGTGATAGATAACAAAAAATTGTAATCGATCACCAACCAAACATAATGTAAAATAATATTGGTTCCTAATTTAACTGTTAACGGTTTTTAAAAGATTCATTTGATTTTTAGCGCAACCTATTTTTAGAATGGGAAAAGTTTGAATCATGTCCAAATTTTAAGAATGATCAATTTGATCTCTCCACGGTGGAGATCTACAGAGATGATGAGTCTACCATTTCATTAAGAGGAACGGCTAGCTTGAATGTGGACGTACCTAAAGGGCCTTTAAAGGTAAGACAGAATTTGCTACCTTTATTTGCTTACATTGAAAAACTCTTAAACCATATATGTCACAGAAGTAACTTTTACATAATAATATATACAAGAAATCCAAAGAGTAGAACAGGAAAAAATTACAGAATTGATATAGTATAGATAGTTTTTTAAGGTTGTAACAGTAATTTAGAAAAAGGAGGTGTGAAGTATATAAGATAAAACATAATTTAGAAAAAGGAGATGTGAAGTATACACAAGGTTAAACAAATAGGTATAATAATTTGTTTGTGATTGCATTATGAATTCAGGACGGCAGGGTGTAGAGCTTTTTGTAGCGAATCTATATATTGTGCTAAACTGGAATTAAAAATATCAGAGATATGCGCATAGGTGTTACCTAGCCTACGCAGTCTGGGGACGAGAGTTAAAATGCGGGTTTGTTATAATGTTGTCACAATAGAATAGTGTAGGTATCCGTGTAGCACTTTCAGGCGCATGAAACATAAACAACACAAAATATCAGGGGTGTCAAAATGCGAGTTAATAATTTTGTAGAGTAAAATTAAATCAGATACAACTCTCCTGCCGGATAATGACAATAGTCCAGTAAAAATTTGTACACACCCTGCAATGAGATTCGAAAATCGGCCAGAAAGGTCATAAAAACTTGGCATAATACACCAGAAGATTCTGAGCGAGTAAAAACCTAAGAAAATTCTTAAGTTATGCCAAAGTCAGCAACTAGACATGAGATTATTTTCTAGATAACAGCAACATTCGGCAAGTTTGTCAACGGAGGTTCCTATCCCGTCCTTAACTATGAGATATCCGACATATGTGAGAAGATAGGCGAGAAGGATACAGAGTGGGCGCCCTACGTGCAGGGCCTTGTACCTGTACCACCAGACACTTGCCCTTTGTATAAGGTAAATTAAGTAATAATATTGTTCTGTATTAAAAATCAAGTCAGTGGACTGCTCGTGGACTGGTAAGTAAACTGATGCTAGTGATATCTTAAAATATAACTAACTTAAACTTAAAATACAATACCACACGCCGTTTCTCCATGGGGGTAGGCAGAGAGGATAGAGCGCCACACTTTTCTGTCCTGACATACAACTCTCGCCTCATCCACATTCATACGTCTTCGCATGCAAGCTCGACGGTTGTTGAGGCTTCTAACGGGGCTGTCTTCCAGTATCTGGTTAATCTGGTCCTGCCACGTCTTCCGCGGTCGCCCTCTCTTTCTGGCACCGTCAACACTCGCGTTATATATATCTTTCTTATCATTTTCTCAAGATGCCCTAACCACCTGAGCAATCCTTTTTAATTCTATTAATTGTGATAAGACCAGCTCTACATTGGATTTTCCACACATGCGTCGAGGGATCTAATCTCCATTGCATTTAGTCTATTTTCGTTTCTCTTCTGCCAGCTCCAGGCTTCGCTTCCATACATCAGTGTTGGTACCAGAATTCCATTATGTACCGCTAGTTTTGCCTCGGTAGACATATTTATATTAGAAACTATTGCGTTCAACGCACCGTTCACCCTATTCCCCGCAGTCACTCTCCTTTCGATATCTTTTTCAACATTCCCTCTTCTATCGAACATACTTCCCAAGTACACAAACTCATCTACCTGTTCCAAACATTCATTACATATAGGATTATAAAATTATAAAATATGTTTTATATTGTTATGTAGAGCTTGCCCAACGTAAATTGGCTTGCGGTGACTTTGGAACTAAAACCCGCCCCGTCCGCACCCGGCGGTAACCCCTTGCCCTGTCATTCAGTTCAATCTCGTATTTGCCCAATAGCTGTGACATCTTGATTTCCACTATACACTAAATTATGTCTAAAACAGTCTTGCAACACCTTGCAGGTGGTGCAAGGCTGTTTTGGACATATTGCCGTTGCCAATGTAGTTTTAAATTTTTGCAAAACTGGAAAAGCAAATAATCAACCAATATAATCGTTTGAAAGCACTCCAGATACAGCGGCCGTTTTTTTCTTCCACTCGTCTCTGTTTCTCCCCCTTCGCATCCAGGTTCTTCCTGCTTGCTGGACTATGTCATCAGACCACCTTTTGGGAGGTCTTCCGACGCTTCTATTTTTTGTCTAGGTAATTTAGATGTTTTAAATTAGAAAACAGTGGCATATACAAATTAACATGTAATCATAAAGATTGCAATGCCACATATATTAGGACAAACGGGAAGGTCTTTTTTAACTAGATTCGCGAACACATGCGCTGCTATAAAAATAAAAATTTAGAGTCAAAATTTGCGGCCCATTTATTAAATGAAAACCACGTCCCGCAAGGTGATAACGAACCAAAACCTTTACATATAGAAATAAAAGGTTTTAGGATGAATTTACTTGAGCAACTAGAAATAAATAAATATAAAAAGGATCCAAATATTAAACTTTTAAATAATCAACAAAAAATGATCTTCTCTCCACTTCTAAATATATTTAAAAAACCAATAATCAAGGACATAAATTAAAATAATATTTATAAATAACACTTGCAGAAAACAGGGAATTTCGATAATTAAGCATAACATTAACCGAGGCACCTTTAATGATAAGTGGGAAAAAACGAACATTACTACAGGGCTTCACCACAAATATCTAATTACTCTAAAGGGGAAGGGGTAACTTAAAATCTTATAAATAAGTCGTTTGTACCTGGTATATCCACTGTTTGATAATGGCCTTACAAGCCGAAACAGCTGTAACACATATAAATACTTAACCCGTAGAACTTAATAATAATATTTATTAAAATTTAATTTATTTTAAATTTCACTAAAAATAAATATGGAGTTCTACAAATTAAACACAAAAACCATAAATAAAAAAAAAAAGTAAATATTTGTACCCACAATTAGTATGCAGGTCGCACATGTTGAATTTTTTAAATTTCACACATTTTACTATTCTAAGCCGCGTCAAATATTGAATATGAACGTCATATTGTCACGGGTTTGTGATGGTGGAAGACAAGTCAAACACCTGAAATTAATTAAACTTTTATTTATTTAATCACCAGTCATGGTAATTTTATTGGAGCACTATTCTTTAATTCACACAAATGTCACTGATCACTCATCTTTCCAATATTCGCACTTTTGAACGCGCGGTGGGTACTCCCTTAATTTATTATCGCTGGTCACACTTGTCGCCGCTTATCATCTTCTGTGGTTCGAATCTGGTTTTTGCTTCTGTTAAAACAACAACTATTTTTTGTAAGTTATAACTGCTCGAATTCTAGGAGTTTCTGATTTAATCCCATATATTCCAGACACCACCAGTAATTTCTAATTTATTGTAAAATGTGCAGAGATAAAATCCTTGGCTACGCGCTTTTATTTCCGTTTCTATAATCTCATGAGAGTATTTTGACAAAATTATTTTTTTTGTAAAAACTATTGGCAACCATTAAATGAAATTAAGAATACCTAATGTTCACTATCAATGCCACTAGTGTAATTATACATCGTAGTGTATTTCCACTATAATATATAATTATACTGGTGGCGTGATTGTGGTCGGTTCAATGAAAGAACAGGCGACACTAGCTACCGTGACAGTCCGAGAGACAGAAGAAGACAGCACGCTCACGCGCTGTGTCCATTTTATGCTGACCCCTCCTCCTCCTGAGTCGGCGTAGCCAGCCTCAAAGCATCACATATATGTACTTACAAGTGAATATTTCCTCAGACAAACTTCACTCTCGCCAATGTGAAGTCTAACCTAAATACCGTACCCTTGTCTAAGGACATGGTTGGCAAGTACAACGTCATTTTGGAGGTCCACAAACCACCGGCGGTCCAGCCCAGAACGTTCCCCGGTTTCAACGCCGAGCTCCAGCGTATGGCCTGCTACAGCTTAGACTTTTCTGTTGTAAGTGATTAAGGTTATTCGGCACTCATTTTGAAACATGAATTTTCAAAACAGTCTGAATAAAACAATACTTTTGCAAAATTCAATGCAATAATGTTTGCTTATAAAGAAACCATTATATTATATTCATATTTTAAAATTAAAAAAATATTGAAAATTTTATAATTTTTTTCATACTTTACCCACTCATCAAATTACTGACAATGCTGCGTAACCCCCAAAATGGCTGCTAAATAACAAACCCAAAGGAAAAGGTAGACATAAATTAAGACGACCTATATAAATAATAATGTATCCGTTCTTGGCCTCGGCAATTAATAATAATAGTAATAATTATATAATTTATATAGCGCCATTTTGGTGAGTAGTAACTTCAAGGGAGCTTCACACAAAAAAAAAATTATATTACAAAACGACCTTATTTTTTTATTTTTTATTTTACACTTCAACTGGCCAAAATGCCCAATTACAGAATCGAGACACATCGTAAAACAACCAGGCTTGAGTAAATCACATAGATGAATTGCGACCTCACCGGGGATCGAACCCGGAGCCCTCGGTGTGAAATGCCCGTGTCATGCCCACTGGGCTACGAGGTCTGGAATTTTTTTTAATTTACTATTACTTATTCACTAGATGACATGTAAAAAATGCAATTAACATAAAAAAAAATTATTAAAATAAAATAAAATGGAAACTACATATACTATTTGGGAGTGCAGGAAGAATCTGGTATTTTTGCAGAGTGCATACTAGAATGAAAAACATTAGGTAGTGTTGTAACAGTCTGTGGCGTGAAGCGGCACAGTGCAGAGAAATGATTGTGACTTTTGTTATAAGAACAAATAAAACAATGAATAATGTGTATATACAATGTATATTTATATGGTGTACATTCAGTTCAACTCCTCTTAAATCAAATTGAGTTTGAAAATACATTTTATAATAAAGACTACAACACAGTACATATTTCGAACAGATGCAACTTAAAATATACGCAGTACAGTAGAACCTCTTTAATTCGAAATTCGAGGTACAGAAAAAAAAGGTTGCAAAATTCGCCAAAAATTGTGAAAAGAAAGTCATGAAAAGAAGCCATATTTTTGCATATTTCAAGAAATCATTTTGAAAACATAATATTTACTATGTCAATACAAAGATCGGGATATTTCTATTACTAAAGTGGGTGCCCGATATTGACATATTTGTTCTCACACGCGAAAAAAATTTAAATATTTTTTCAATTTCTTCAAATTTAAAAAAAACTTTGAATCACGTGAACTAAAACTATATAATCTACTATGAAATTAACATTTTGGGATTTGGGTTATAAAAATGTTGAATTATGGCAAATTTCGAATTTCAGGGGTTTTACTGTAGATGACTGTAATATATTTAAATAATTAAAGTTTTGACGATGGTTAAAAAGTAGTGATGAGCTAAATCGTGATTTTAAGATTTGTATTTGATTATAGCGATGATTGGCAACTGGTTATTCGTAACTCGGCAAGCAATCACTGGTACACTAGAAACTAAATCTTCAACTGTCGGATCTCGATTACCGATCATTGTCAAAATCGAATACTAAATGTGTGATAACAATAACGGTTTAGCTTATCATTATTAAAAACATTACCACACAATGTCAGCCACAAAGTCTACACTATTGAATAATGCCCAATGAACATGTTGACAGCGTCATCACGCGACGGCCTGTGATATGTGCTCCTCCCTGTCCTGATAATAGGGCTCCAAAGGTGATCGTGCAGGATTCTAAAATTCAAATAAATATCCAGTCATCAATTAAGGTGTCATTTTTCTTCTGCATGTTAAGGGAAGGAAAATTAGTATGTCGAGAGAAGGATTCATTTCAACTTCAGACTGGACAGTGCGGTTCAATCGGGCGAGACAAAAGGTTCTAAAAGTAAAGTACAGTAGGTAAAAAGGTGCAGTGGCTCACTAGGGCTACTTCTCACGGTGGATAACATAGATCTATCACAGAAGAGGTTTATTTTTTTTTTAAATTGTTATTGGCCCTGATAAATAAATAATAAATAAATGAATAAAACTGTTTCGTGAACGCTGCGCGCGGGCCGCGCCAAGATTTGATTGGTTGGACTGGCGCCTGATGTGTCCTGCGCCAATCGCTGGCCAGGATTCGAATTTTTTAAAATCCGCGCAGTGACAGGTGAAATGCGTGTCAGGTGTCATTTTTCGATGGGAACCGACATTCCTCTTCGTTTGTGTTCAAGTTCAGTTCCATTTAGCCTTCCGGAAGAGACACACCAACTGTTCCGGATTCGACGAAGCCAGGAGAAACTCGATTGAAGCGGCACCCGCCTTCCCAGGAAAACGCAAGTACCATTTTGTCCACTGTGTCGTAGTTAGCTTTGGCCTAGGGTATCTCGGGTTTCATTTACGGTCAATCATATCGGCGGCGATTGGAAAGGAAAATCTTTCTTTCTAATATCCGACCCGCGTGCGATGGTGGCGAGACGTTCGTCATCGTACAAAAACTTTATTCCAGTATGTGCGGAGGTTTGTGCAGTCCCACACATTCCATATAAGAATACATACATTGAATTATCATACATGCAATACACAGAAATATAAGATGATTTAAATATATAAATAGAAATTATCACATGCAAGTATATAAAAGGTAAGATATATCAAGAAATAAGGTATATAGCAAGAATTATTCAAATAAATAGGGCATACAAAGTAAGAAAGACATGGTGTGAAGCGAAAGAGTAAATATTAGAGCAATAAAGTAGGCATTAGTAAATAAATAGGATGTATAAAAGAAAAGAGAAAACAAATATAAGATAGATAGTCCTAATGTGACATTGTATGTAGAATATAAAAACATTTTTATCATAATCAATTTCCCGGTCAATCCAAAAGCATTGCAAAATTTACCAAAAATACAAAAAAGTTGCAAAAATCACGCACTCTGTGTGCGTATAAAAAATTCCTACACAAGAAAATGCCGCTGAGATGTCGAGAGGTTGTCAAATACTTTATTGCGCAATTATTATCTACTTAACTAAAAAAATTATAATGTCAGAAAATAAGAAACTTTAAATATACGCAGGAATTTTTTCCCCTTCTTAACGAAGCTTACTGCAAATTTTTAAAAAATTTTTTCAGTGAGAATTTTCTTATCCCGTTGCTCAAGGCAATCAAGAAATGACTCTGCATAATTTAATTTACAACGGGATTAATTTTTCTGAAGATATCAACCTATATTCTTTTTTCCGTTATAGGTAGGTTGCACAGTATAATTCATCTGCTAGGCTTTCTTCTGAATAAGCCAATCACGTACCGAATTGAATATTACTTATATATTGAATACTATTGAATTGCATACTACTTATTATTTGTGATTTTCTTTTGAATCGAATAATCCTTTGTCTCTTCCAATACACTAATATTTTCTGTTTCTATAAAGCTTGAAACTTAGAGATGAACTCTCGTACAGCTAGTTTAACACTGCCAAAAAATGAACTTGAACAGCAGTTTGTCAGATGCCGTGCTTCTTTTCAAACCATATTCATCATCTAGAAGACACGCTACAATCACCCTGTAACTTTATTTCGTCGTAAAAATATTTTGCTTTGGCTGCGCAAATAAAAATTGTGGCAACCCTGACCGCTATCATAAATGGCTCGATCTTATTACCCAAGTGACTATGACAAATGGACGCAGCTAACCTTCATGAGGCACTAAAACAACCAAATAAATATAAATAAAATAAATGATTTGAGATATCACTTTTTGAATGCGACGGACAGCTGATGTTTTCGACTCTAAAAATTTATTTGGCCGTATAAACAATGTGGAACGTTTTCATTTTAAGAAATAATTTTTCTATATTTTTTGAAATTTGACCCGATTAATCTGCATTAATCAGATCCTGAATAATTGTGTGTTGTATTGAGAATTTTGTTTATGGTGAGCAAGTATTACACAGTATTATGGGTTATTGAAAACAGATTGAACTTGAAGTGAGAATTTGTGCAATTTCAGCTGCATTAGCTACTTTTAGAAGTAATTAAAATAATATTAAAAATCATAAAATTAAGAACATTTTGAACTTTTTAATAGAGCCCAGATCATAAATCACCATGCCGTAAAGTTGCTGTGCAGTTTGGCATATGCAGGTATGTAATATGTATCAAAAATAAATAAATTCTAAAAAAATATATATATATATATAGCTACACGCATTCATGTATAAAAACCTGGTAATAATATTTGTTTTCATTTCATTAGATTATCTATATTTTTATCGATTGTGTTACGGTTACATGTAAGATTTATGCTTGAAATACATGTGTGTGTTGTGATGTTGTCTGGGACGGGGAGATTCTCTGTTTTTTTTTTATCGAAAAGGCCAAATATTTTTCTTTATCAATTTAAATTATCTTATTTTTATTCCTTATGTACAATGTTTAAAAGTATATTTCTAATATATAGTCTTTCTTGTGTTTGTGTTTTATTTCTTATGTGCAATATTCAAAATTTTTATTTCTAATATGTAGTTTTTTCTAACGTTTAAACTTAAAAAAAAAAAAACTGTACAGGTAGTTGCTTCAGAACAGACCTTGTCTAGTGAAGCAACTATCTTCATTTATATAAACGAAATAAAAACCTAATAAGGAAATAAATAAATAAAAATTATCAATAAACTTTTTATAAATCCTCATGATGTCAAAAAAAGCTATAGCTAAGACTATTTTAAAGTTCAAACATACCAGTTTAGCGGCTCTTTCCTCCAGGATTTTGTACGCCATGTGGTTGATAATGATACCCGTGGGCAATCCCACACCCTGGATCCTGTGCAGCTTCAGGTCTCCCCCGGTGAGGCGGTGCACGGCCGGGATGGAGACACGGCCGATTTGCGACAGGTTTCCGATCATGGGGCCCTTGGAGATGTCTATGTGATCCCTGGCCCGGTACAGTGTAACATCCCCTGGAAGAAAGTAAAAACAAAATTAATCAAGGCCGGACATTCACACATTTGAAATTCAAAATACACATTTTGTAATTTGATCGTGCTATTTTAAGACAGGTGTAATAGTTATACGTGCTAGGTTCAATATCAAATAAACATTCAGAATATTTTGAGTTTGTCCACATTTTTCAGAACACGGTACTGGATTTTGTCGCCAAGGACATCATTAATCAAGATATATTATAGATGTCTCATAGAAATTATATTTTTATATGGGAAAGTAGCTATGAAAGTCTTTGGGTGTTCATAGTGCTTACGACCTATCGTACGACTGACTTAAGTGATCACTTTACACAATGTAACGTTCATCATTTCCACCCATGATAGAACCCAGGATACTGCTTTAACCCTCTCTTCCCTATGATGCGTAACTACTATACATTGCTTCTAATAACCTTTAATATCTCTATAAATATAATAAATACCGGGTTAAGATTTTAGATATTCCTCCATAACATATTTACACATTGAATTAAAAAATAATATTGATAATTATCAAAATTTATCAGGTACATCAGAGGTATTTTGTGAAAATCGGAAATAAATTCACCAATACAATCAAACGTGTGCCAGTGTGCAGCGTATAAACAGCGCTGTAAGACGCGACGATATGTGAAGAGTGTGCGGAAAGCACGACGCTATATTCGCGTCTCACTCTTGCCTACTTCGCTGTAAGGAAGCGCGAGAAATAGAAACTCAGTGTTCTCAGTCGTGTTTTGCCGTTTCGCAGTTTCCAGTAGTAGTTGTGCGGCCCGTTCCGTGAACGTTGCTAGAAGGTTTTTTTATGTTTTCAGCAAATAAACCTCAATTGTTATCATTTTTGACCTCAATTATAATAATAAAAGGAGTTAGCTATGAATGTTCTTATTTTACCAATTTCAAATCGATAATTTTTTTTTGCGTATCGTCTACACAGCACCGAACGCGCGTTTTTATTTTAGCACCGTAAGGTAAAGGTTAAAAAAATTCAACATCTACATCATAAAGGATTTTGCATTAAAAAAATTCCAATCAAATATAGATATCTCATTAGTGATATCTGTGGTTAATTAAGGGGAATGAAAAAGCTTTGGATGCTGGTCCCGCTAATGATAATTACCTAGAACACACATATGAAACGGGTTTTAAAATTTAAATATATGTATATACAACTTCAAAACATAGGAACCCTGACTACACACCTTCATGCCAAAATAAATGTATATTATAATGAATGCTATCCATCTCAAATTTTGCATGATTACCCTTCCTAAACAAAATTACGCATAATATGTTACTCTTTAGGGTCTGCAAAAGCATCCGATTTCGCCCCACCTCTTATTTAAAAATATGACAAAATCTGAATGAATGAAGCTTGTAAATGTATATTTCACCTTCATTTTTCCTAGCAATGTCCGGTATCTGCTTGGTCTTGTGTGGATTGTCCTGGAACATGTCGAGCGCTACGGTCTCGCGCACCGTGAGTCGCTCGAGCGGTGCGGCCGTGCGGCACAGCTTGACGTACTCGGCGCTCAGGGCGCGGCACTCCCAGGGCTCGGGACTCCATTCCTCCAGCCCCACGAGTTCCATGTCGTACACAAAGGAGCCGGAGCGCACTGGAAGCAATGAAGTGTTTTATATAAAAATATAACATGCATAATAAAATAACAATAAACTGAGGATAAATAGTAAATGAGTACGAATTAGTGAGAGCTAACAACAATGATGGATTTACCATTTTTTGCTCTACGAAATTAATCATCAAGTATCGAATTATGCGGAACCCAAAGAATTTGAAATTTAAGGTACAAAAAAAAATTTGCGATGCCATTGTGAAATTCATCAAAAATCCTAAATGAAAAAAAATATTAATTTTGTGAAATATAGAAAAACGTCTGTATTTTTGCACGTTTCAAGAAATCTTTTCGAAAACCCAATATTTATTATTTATATGATATTCACAGAAGACCAAAAACATTAATATAATATAGATGGCCAATTACAGGTCTCCACTTTTAGAAATATGTTAATAACGATAAATATGTTATGAAATAATCTTAGGCATGTTAAGAATAATATAACAAGAAAGAATAAAAATTTAAACAAAAGAAAAAGAGACTTAAATATTAGCAGAAAAACTTAGACATGTTAAGAATAGGACAACAAGAAAGAATAAAAAAATTTAAACAAGAGAAAAGGAGACTTAATTAGTAAGCAGAAAAAGAGACTTAATTAGTAAGCAGAAAAAAATTCTGCACTCAAAATTATTCTTAATCTTGTGTGGCTGCACTCGAACAAATCAATATCCAAAAATGTTATCAATTTATTTATGCTAATACAACGATCGCTGCATTTCCATTACTAAAGTACCCGATATTTACATATTTGTTGCAAGAAATTGCAATTGGCACTAACCATCGGGGCTAGGGAAGCTATGCAGGCGCACTTCGTAGCTGTCTTTGAAGGCGTGCATGGCTACTGCTCCCAGTGCGAAGGAGCAGGTCCTCCAGAAGGCGCGGTTCACTTGCAACGGGTCCGGCACCATGAAGTGAAGGAGCTGAGAAAGTCATCAATTAGATTAGAGAATGCTGCATTAGGTATTCAATGCTGACTGACTTTTGGCCAATACTTAGGAGATGCGTAGCGTAATAAATTTTAATTCAAGCCAAAAATTCGTCCAGCCGAGTGAGCAAATTTCACCATTTTTTCTCATATCTTCTCTTGCGTTTTTTATCAATTTTTTGTAGGGAAATATCGCAATTTAAAATTTAATCATCAGGTTACGTATATTTTAAATACGGATATCTTATTAAAATAACACAAACTAATTTATATAATTGATTAATAAATTACCAAACTTTCGATGTTTTAAAAATGAAGAAAATTGCTCCACTTGCAATGGCCTTGTGAGATGTCTTTTTTATTCAATAATATTACAAAGTAAACGATTATCTTAAATTTATTACAATATTGCAAAATCTGCTAGTTTGTTTACATGCAATTTATGTTTTAAAAAAACACTTTTTTTTTAATTATTATTATTTTTTGTGTGTTTTTTCCAATCCTTTTTAGATAGTTGATACCTTTTTTTCTTTAATAAATTAAAGGAATAGACATTATTATTTTAAAATTAATACAAAAAAAAATTCTCGATTTCATATTTTACCTACTTAATCAAGGCACTGCATATTGTCATAAATACGTTGCGTCTTGATTAAATATCTAAAATCAGGAACATCGACAAAGATTTTGATTTTTTTTTGTTTTAATTATAAAATTATAATATCTACTCTTTAGACTATTGAAGTAAAAAAGTTGTTAACCATGTAAAAAGAGTTGAAAAAACTCCACAAAAAAAAAAAATATTTTTAATAAACAGTATTTTTTAAAACATAAATTGCAAGTAAACAAACTAACAGATTTTGCAAAAAATTGTGAAATTTGCTCACTTTACTGGACGATCGCCTTAAAGATTAATTAATCCAAATAAATTATAATTTTTTCAATTTGACTTGTGAAGGATTAAAGTAATACAAGTTAAACAGGTATCTGACTTAATAAATAAATAAAGAAGGTTCCTAAATGTCAAACAAAACCATATATACCATAAAGGCATATTAGTAAAAACAGTACTCGCCCAGATTATTCCTAAAGGGGTGTTTTTAGAATATGGTGTTCTAATTTAAAAAATAAAATAAAAAATATTGGGTCACAAGTATTTAAAATGTTATTAGACTTTTCCAATTTTTCTCTACACATTTAATAACACATTATGATATTCGTTACACTTTATCTGAGGATAAAGATGCAAAGGATACATATCACAAAACGGCCATTATTTTTTTAACACAATATATATTTTTTAAATAATTTAAAAGCACTCACTTCTAATGCGCAGCTGTGAGGTATGGGTCGGTGCATGTCCCACACATTTAAACCGTCCAATAGCGCAAGAGCGCTTCGCTCCATGTGAATATGTCCCAAATCTGAAACCATTAAATTGCAATATTTCGTGCTCAGATCAGCAAAACACGGGAACTGGTAATATTTATGTCATTTTTTTCGCAAATAAAAGAGACAAGTTAATGATATGTATGAATAAAGGCATTGATACACTTGCTCATTAGTGGCACGTGAGCATGCGCAAAAGTATTTAGTAGCATGTATGCTACTAAATACTTTTTGAGCATGCTCATTACTAGCACGCTCAAAAATCAACCGCCTGTTGTTTTATGAGCGTGCTAATGTCATTCACCAAGAGAAGGGGTATCTTTTGAGCATGTGTGAATAGGCTTGCTTATGAGCATGCTAATGTCATTCACGGCTAGTATCGATTATCAATGCGATCTTCTCAGTTCGCAATGGATGAAACAAATATGGCGCGTTGGGGAGATGACAAAACATTACTTTTCGTGACTTATTATAGGAACAACAAATGTCTTTGGAATACTCAGTCACCGCTATGTAAAAATAATATAGCAAGAAATAATGTTTCTGAAACTTTATTAACTTGTTGAGGGCCAAAAAAACATAGATAAAAGTAAATCACCAAGGCCAAAGATTTTCTGAATTTTTTGTGATTTTTCTTTTTACGAAAAAACTATGAAAACATGCGTATATTAAAAAAAAACCACACACATTCATATTATTATATTGTCGTAATGCAATGATTTTTTTATCATTTAAGTAAAAAAAAAAAAAATTTTTTTTCAATTCCGATACTGTTGCCAGCGCAACATTATACGAAAAATCTATATATTAATTACTCCAACCAATGTCGTTTCTGCATACTGATAATTTCTGTTGCCAGTTTAAAAAAAAACATTTTAGAGTACATTAAAAAGATTAAAAAATATAGGAATACGAACAAACTGATATCAAAAAACATCCAAATCCAAATTATCGAAAATTAAAATATCGGAATTTATAGATTTTTTAAAAATATTTTCATGGAATCCGTGTATTCAAAACAGCCAACGTAATTGCAGTCAACGAATTTTTGTGCTGGTCATACCACAGAATGATGCTTTATAACATTGACAGTAAGTATACGTTTACGCTTTTCTTTTTATTGTTTTTGCATTAATCTTGCTTCAATAAACGTTCAAAACATTTATTTATTAAACATTTATTACGCTTTATATTTTATTTAAACTGCAAAGTGAACTTAACCTTAGATTCATAAACGTCTCTCATATAACCTCAAAAGACTCACAGCGCGTGGCGCGAATGTCATTTTACGTGTCATTTTCTCCGTATTTATACATAAATATTATTATTTTTCAGAATTCCGATGGAAGACTCAACATCACAAACCGGCAATTTGATAATGCGATTCGAGTTCACAATATGAAAGAAGAAATGCCAGACGTAGACTGTCAAACATAACAGAAGAGGAATGTGAAAGAAGGAATGCTGACCAGCGAGAACGTAAAAATGCTAGGCAAAGAGTGTATGCTGAAGGAAGAAATGCGAAATCTTATTTTAAATGTGCAGTACAACTGTGCTAATGCATTTGCATCTTTCGGAGTGCAAATAAGTGACATACCAGGTGTAGGCCCGTATTGTTTAAAAATTTCAGGTGAAGTATATCATAGAACGTCTAGAAGTTTGCAGAGTGATGGAGAGGTGCCGGCATATGCGCAACTATATGTTTACGATGCGGATGAAGCAGTCAGGGTACGTATGAGCCATCCGTCTAACCTTAGATGTCAACAAAATATAATGGAAACAATACAAAAGGTTGAAAGAAGCGGTTGAGGAAGAAGAATCTATAGTTGCAGAGCACGGGGGCCAGATGCGGAATATTCAACTACTCTTTACGCGTTCTTCGTTAGATGACCAAAGAAGGTATAATGCTCCATCTAATAATAATGAAGTCGCCATTGTGTATGTAGCAGATTACGAAGGTAGGTTACCGCCAAACGTAGATTTTGCTGTTCACCCTAAGAATGTAGGAGGTCTCCAGCGTATTAATATGTTATCAAAACATTTAGATCCGATGGTTTTTCCATAAATGTTCAAGTTTTTTGTTTGTAACCTTGTGGAAATTCATTTTTAATATTTTTAAAAAATGAGGGTAAACAACATTGTTTTATTCCACTATATTTTTGGTTTTTCCATTGTTATTTCCATCAGGTGAATTTGGTTGGACTCTACAGGCTTAAATAATACAACATTAACTGCATGGTTTAAACTTAACCAAGTAATATTAAGTATCAGGATTCAACTAATTTCTATGTTTTTTCTAGCAATAAGCAGTGGAAGAAGAGGCAATGTGGCGGGGACAAGATTATTGGTCGCATGTCCCCCGTTTCTCCTAGAAATATAGAATTATACCATTTAAGACTTATTCTTTTACAAGTGACTGGCGCTACGTCCTTTCAATCTTTGCGGACTGTTAATGGTTGTCTACTTCCTACATTTCGTGATGCAGTACGAAAATTAGGACTCATCGATATTGGAGAATGGCAGCGTTGCATGGCTGAAGCTTCAACGTATATGATGCCCAAAGCTCTTCGCGACCTATTTGTCTTATTAATGATTCATTGCCTCCCACCAGATCCGTTGCAGCTGTGGAACGATTTCAAAGATTTGATGTCAGAAGACTTTAGTCGTCAAGGTGCTACTGCAGAAATTGCACAAAATTGTTCCCTTTTGTATATTCAAAAGGCATTAATAAATGAAAATTCTTCTTGCACATCACAGGGTTTGCCGGGACCAGATTACAGCAATACTTATAATGAAGTGGTTGATATTAATTTAGCATTAGAAAGTTCTTTAGGGTTAGAGATGGCTGGAAAACTCAATCGAGAACAACATTGTGCTTTCGACAGTATATTAAGTAAAAAATTTCAGATGTACCTGAAACAAAAAAATGTTTCTTTATTGACGGTCCTGGTGGCACAGGTAAAACGTTCCTTTATAAGACTATTATACATACTTGAAGAGGAAGATCTAAGAAAGTTTTATCTGTTGCTTGGACAGGAATATCAGCAATTTTATTACCGGGTGGACGTACATGTCACATGGCTTTTAATTTACTTCTTGATTTATAGAATAACACAACATGCAGAGTGACATCCAAGAACCGTGCAATTATAAGTGCAGCTGATGTTATCATCTGGGATGAAGCACCGATGGCGCCAGTTATAGCTTTAGATATAATTGAACGTACTCTGCGCGATATAATGGGTAATAATGATATTTTTGGCAATAAAGTAATCATTTTGGGCGGCGACTAGACAAATTCTACCAGTTTCTCGAAGGGCTTCTCGCGGTCAGTTAGTAGCGACATCTATTAAAAACAGCCAACATTGGAAAAATTTTACTATTTTCAATTTGAAAACTAATGTCCCCGCTTTAGAAGGTGAAAATTCATTTACACAGTGGCTTTTAGATTTAGGCGATGGAAAGCTGCCTCCTGTGGAAGGAAAGTATGCGTCATCAGTGCTTATTCCAAATGAAAGTGTAAGTCAAAATGTTGTTCAAAGCATATATAATGAAGTACATTCTATAGCGGATGTTCCCCTAATGAGTAAACGAGCGATACTGTGTCCAAAGAATGAACATGCTCGATTGGTTAACGAAGATGTACTCGGGCGTTTAGAAGGTCCAATCTTTACATTTTATTATGTGGATAGTATTAAAGATGATGGTCGTGAAATGGACTACAAAATGATATATTTTTAAAATACATTCATTTATCAATAATCATTAAACTAAAATGCTATGTAATTTATTAATAAATAAGACGCTGTAATTTTATCAATAAAAATAAATACAAAGAAGAATTCGATAGCTGTTTCATTTTTTGTATGTCACTGACAGCTACCATAGACAGTAAAACCTGATTTTTTTCTCCTCAATGTTGATCCATTATTTTTAAACCAGCCAAACTTAAAAACTCAGAGTTGACAGCATCACAATATTATACAGTAACTGTCAAGAAACAAAAAAAGAAATATTGCTTACTTCAGAATACGGCCAATTATCAAATTCTATTAACTTTGTAACAGTAAGGAAATCAATTGTGTTTGTTGCGGAGCAAACACGATGGGCGCGAAGCGACCACAATAACATAAATGGAAATTTGCCAGATACAATTGGCCGCGAAGCGGCTGACGTAGGCATAGGTAAACAATTGTTTGCTGCACAGCAAACATAATTGGCCGCACAGCGGCCATGGCTATTATTATTTGATAATAATCTTCTTCTGTGTGGTATATTTTGTTGCACGGCACGGCACACAACGGGACATCGCACTCATAACACATAAATATGATACACTTTCACACACGCACATATTTCAAATAAACGCAACAAAATTGCGTGTACTTTTGTTAATAAATCGTTAGTATTCAATTGAATCATAAACCAACAAAAACTGACAAATATCGCAAAACATATCGTATATATTTGTGTATACGTGTACAAATATATCGAAAATCGAAAAAAAAAAATTGTATTTCCCACGCACTTTGTGCGTGACCTTGAATGATGGAATATTTGAATTTCGATTGCGCAACACGCATTCAGGGCGACATCTACAACTATTCTATACGATTTTGACAGCAGAATAACTTTTGTTTTGATTGTTGATTTAAAATATAATCCGTGATGTTTTTGAGATGAAAATGGAACGACAGGTCACCACGGGATTTCTCTACTGGGAAAAAATCACATTTTTCAAATTCGATACGCGGCCGTCGAGAAATCATTAATTTTGTGCCTGTCGCACATATCCGACGTGGCACTCTGGCCCCTGTCATTGTCTGTCGCACAGGTCCGACGTGGCCCCACGCTCATTAAAAGACATGAATGATTCTTAAATCTTACAATAAAAATTATAAGAACTAAAATCAAAAATGTGCGGATGGAAACTCGGGAACTGTTTTGATTTATTGGTTCATGGTAGCATGCTAATAACATGCAAGTGTGTACAGTTGTAAGAGCATAATAATTTTAAGCATGCTAATGAGCATGCTCAAAAAAGCATGTGTTAAGAGCATGAGTTATCAGAGTCGAATGTGTAAACATGTGTATATATTTCATATAGAAACAAACAATTCTTTGGTAACAAGAACAATGCAGAATAATTTTAGGCAAAGTAGTATCCACAGATGCTCCCCACAAAAATAAATCAAATTCTTATGAAAGGAGAAATCGTTGATAATACTTTAAGAGAAATGAAAGCAAAGAATGGTATGGAGCAATAAAAGAACTCTCTTTTTTAAGCAATAAATTCAAAATCACATTCTAAATTTAAAATGGAAAATGTCCTCAAAGTTTAATCTAAATCTCGAATAACTTTAATCGCTTTCATTTTTATTTTGATAATCATAAGAATGAAATAAAACCTGTACAGAGGTAGTTCATAAAAATTTCAACGAAAAAATTATTTAGAAATTTTGCATTCAAAAAGAAAATGAAAAAGACTCTTCAGGTATGTGTTATGCCGTGGGGTATTATGCCGTGTTATTACGACCTTTCCGGCCAACGTTTCGGATCCCAATGCAGGGCTGATGTGTTGTTGTGAGTGTTGGTGTTGTGGTTAAGTATCGACTTGCAATACCGTGTCAAAAGCAGGGTGAGAACGTTGTCAGTGTTGTGTTAAGTATTGGCTCGCGATACTGTGTCGAAAGCTTGGCGTTTCTATGTTTATGTGTTACGTGGCAATACCGTGTCAGAGTCATGTGTTGTCTTGTGTTGTGTGTATGTTTTATCTGTTGTCTGATTACTATCTCTGCGGAATCTGCGAAGAGATTGACTTTGAAGCGCCGCATACCATAATGTTTTTAATTTGAGACCATCATCTCTATTAGTATTTATTAGGTGCTTGTAGATTTCTAGTGCTTCCTTGATAAGATGCGTATGGTGACTCTTAGGCTTTCCAAAAATTTTCAGTTCTCACACACTGCTGATTATTCTGATGACCGAGTTTGCATGCCCGTTTGTCGACCCTTTTGGAAATTGTATGTGCCGTTTGTCCCACATATACTTTATCGAGTCTATATCTCAGCAAGTCCTTAATTTTTGAGTTGGTTCCAAAAACTGTCTTGATGTCTCTTTTCTTGAGACCTTTCGCAATTCTGTCTGTAACGCTTTGGACAAAAGGTAGAAAGGCGATGCCTTTGCACTCAGGTTCTGTATGTTTTTCAGGGCGAACAGATCTCGCTCTCATGACGCACTGTATCCGTCGCTTCTGGTAACCATTGCCTTCCAGTGCGTCGCTGAGTGTTATCATTTCTTCCTGTAGATATTCGTCTTGGCATACCCTTTTGGCCCTCGTAGAATAGGAATTATCATTTAAAAAAAAAAAATTAATAGGTGAAGGAGCTTGCGGCCGCTGTTGCACTAATCTTGTGTTTCGCACACTTTACATGTTGTTTAATGTCCGCTTGCCCACCGTGTGTAATATGAAATTCTGAGATGCACTGCTGGCTTTTCACTTTTCTGTTTTCACCGCAAAGCTTTTGTAACTTCTTTTCGACATTTTAAACACAATTTTAAATGGGTTATCACAATCAATAATCACAACATACCAAAACCATTTCTTATAGGTATTATATCAGTAATATTTTTACTGTTGGCTACAAAGAAATATAAAATGTGAATAAATTTAATTATAAAATTAAACATTCAAAATAGCACTTACGCTGCGCGCAATCGTAAGGCGTTGACACATCTTTATTCATCACCAAAGTAGTATCTTTTGGAACGCCTAAATATCTAACTTCTATTTTCTCAATTCTACCAACATTTTCTTGCTGTCTCTTCTTCTCTTGATCGAATATTTGGTTGCGTCTTTCAATAGCTTCATGACAACTTAAATTTCCTGTAAGAATGAATTCATAATATAAGAATATAACCTCAAATTATCATATTATTCATGAAAACTGCAATACGACTGCTTACTAATTTGTAGTGTTTGGAGATTTTTATCACTAGATAATGCAGTTTTTCGTATACTTTCAAACGCATTTCTCGCGATCAATGTGATATTTCGTTTCATTCTGAAATCATGTATTAACCTCAAAAATTTGAGTACAATCATAAAACAAATTGACAGGAATAAAATGTATAGATCACATATAGATAATAGAATTCATGAAACCATAAGAAAAATTTCTTGATAACAATTCTATTTTCTATGAAATGGACTAAAGCGGCCCATTCATGCCCCAATCTGAAATACCTATGGACCTAGAAAGTTTAGTCATAAGATTTTCGACCCGGAGATTTAGTTGAGGTAAATCTTGGTGCGGCGTACATGTAATGAGATTTTTATCTGGAAACAAACTTAAAGAAATTGGCAATGAAGAAACAAACAAGCCCATGTGCGCGACAAAGTCAATTATCAGAAATCATAAATATGTACATCTATTCATTTCGAAAAGTAAGACAAAAAAGGCGTTAATTTACAAACAATTATTTCGTTTCAAGCACTGCTGAGGAGATTCAAATTCACTCAACTGATGATAAATGGTCATTGGACTGGCATTTGTCATTTTACAAATTTGAAGTGAAGCGCAATGTGAAGTGAAACGCAATAAACAGGTATGAATATCCGAGACATTTTGTGTACACGGGGACTATGAAAGCTATAAATGCTCCCCAAAGAATCTCATGAGAGGAAAAACAACTTTAAGAGATTATCTCGAGTCAAAAATCTCCTAAAAATTTATTTGGTGAACACGGCTTACTAGTCTTTTGAATAGTATGTGGCATTATCTAGTATTACCTACGTGATAAATGTCACATAATCGTAGCTACAGCGATCGGATAAGAAATTTTAAGGTGAGCTTTTTGTATTTTCGAAATCTTTCTTAAGGCCACAAAGGTTAGTAAAAAATTACAAATGACTACCGTTGCCGGCAAACTTCTTGTAAATTTTTGGCGTAGTGGAGGAATATGCAGAAGACAAATTTTGGGTCTCGTTGGTGGAATGGTACATGCACAAACTTCCCCCCAATATGCCGAAAATTGTCAAGATGTTTGCCGGCTACTGTATCTTTATTATTTTTTCTTTTTTATCTTTGATGTTGTGTGAACTGTGACATTTTTGAATGGCAAATGTTTGTCTTTGGTTTATATTTTATTATAGTCCGTCTAAGGCCCGGTTGTTTCAAATTCGATCAAAGTAAGCGTAGAGTTTAAACTGAAATTTTTACGTTCTCCACCAATCAGACGATCCGTTTTCGTAAAAATCTATGCTTTTATCGACCGCTTACTTTGATCGAACTTGAAACAACCGGGCCTAAGGGCCGGTTGTTTCAAGTTGGATTAAAGTAAGCGTTCTTTTAAAGCATAGATTTTTACGTTCTCCACCAATCAGACGATCCGTTTTCGTAAAAATCTATGCTTTTATCGACCGCTTACTTTGATCGAACTTGAAACAACCGGGCCTTAGGCCCGGTTGTTTCAAGTTCGATCAAAGTAAGCGGAAATACTGGCTTAAACTGAGCTTAACCTCAAGGTCACGCGAAATCTCGAAGAATTGAGTTGTTTCAAATTAAAAATCTGTTAAATCGGATTAGGGGTGTTGCAATTGTGTAAAATAAAAATCATAGATAAATGCACGCCAAAATAATTTTGCATATGGCAACACATAATTTAAATTTCATTTGACAGCAAGCAGATCATGTTATCTATGAAGCAGATCAAAGCAGATGTTACGATAAAGCCATGTATTCACTAGGGGACAAATTGTCCCTCAACAGCACGCGCGGCATAGAGTCTACGTGACGTTGCAACGTCGTGCACTGTTCCGCGACCTCGCGCACAACATAGCCCGGCATTTCTACGTGCCGTGGCAACGTTGCCATGCGCACGGTACCCGAGCGTACTCACTGCAACATTCCGCGGAGCGTCAGTACCACGTGGTATGTTTACAAGTGAATACGCATGCGCTGTATCTGTCAAGATGACAATGCGGGGAAACGAAATCGTTCTTGAACTCATCGAGCTGTATCGATCGAAGATCGCATAGAATGTCCGTCCTTCTTTCTCTTTGCAGTAAATAATTTCGCATTCTCCTCTTTTTTCTCCTCTTACTTTTCGATAAACTCATTAACATAAACAGATACGCGGCTATCATCATAACCTCATAGGGCGATATATTTCCGCGACGTCTGGAAAACAATAATTATTTGCAAAAAGGACCTTGTTTTTAATAATATTCAATTTACTACAGTAAAACCTCGTTTATTTGAAATTGCGACCCAAAAAAACATTTCGAATTGCGCGGAACCCCGTTTTCGCCAAATGAGATACCGCAGCTGTCATTTTAACCTCATCGGGTGACATTTCCGCGACAAGATATGCGAGTCCCGGTGTGTACACGTCAAATGGCCGCGTCATTGTCCCCGAAACATGAGCGTAGATGTTGATGCGACATGCCGAGCGGAATGTTTCGCGATTTGTCCCCTAGTGAATACATGGCTTAAATGTCATCAACAATGCTGTTTTACTGAAAGTGTCCACAAGGAGATGAAAGGAGACTAGTGGGCCGCATTACACAACTAATTTAATGTTTTGTGGCTTTGTTCCCGCCTAAATGCGTAGGTACTGTCCAACAAATTTTCGAAGTAGATTCGAGAATACGATGAAATGCGGCAGGAAGGTTAGTTATTGACGAAATTAAATGTTATCTTACCTATTTAGTGTTTGCAAGAACAATATGTTTTTATTTGATCTGTATTGTATTTCTTTAGTTTTTCTGTTTATAACCTTTTCTTTGTTTGCAGGTAATAAGAAAAGTGAATCCAAAGCCTACGACTGATATGCAGAATAAATTATATGTGGTTCAGATAGATATTGTCAAAACCCAACTATCTAAAGAATGCGCAGAAAATTCGCGGAGTTGTTTTGGAAAGGCATAATGCCAAAAGAGATCTGGCTTAATTTAATTATAAGTGGTATTTTTTATTAAAATATTCATTTTCCTGTTAATAGGTAGGTATATAAAATACAAGATAGGTAGGTATATAAAATACAATTAAATAAAAGAGTTTCATACACCGAATATATTGTTTTATTACTATTATTCCGCGGACGTCCTCTGCTTCTACTGCTTTCGACAAACAATTTTCCTTGCCATCCTTTCTTTGCTCATCTGTTCCACATGACCAAACCAGTGGCCATGTCACTGGCTCTGCATACTGAGAATTCCGGGTTCGATTCCCGGTGAGGTCGCAATACATCTTTCTGATTTCTTTAAAATCTAGGTGTTTTTATCAGACCGCAATTAAAATTGGGCCTTCAGGCCCATTGTAGCATTAAAAATTGCTGTACATATGATTTGAGGGCATAGTCCCGGTCTCCTACAATATAGAAATTACCAAATCTGGTACCTAGTACCGTTTGTCGTAACTTGATATTTTGTTTGGACATAACGACAAATATATTTCTGATTTTTATAGTGCTCTTCGGCTGACTAAAATGTGGTCTGTGGTCAGCCATTGCTCTGGTAATGGCTGAACCTATCCTCAGTCTAAGAAACAGTATTCCAGATGCATCACCTACGCACCTTTCATCGATATAAATGTAAAATTATCAAAACCCGAGTGAAATAGAAACCTTGAAAAAAAATATTGTCGACAATGCTATGCGGTAAAATTCATTTAGAGTTGCGGAAAAATCAATTTCTTCTAACAAAAAAGTATTGTTCGAGGTCTAAGTAAATTACTTCTCCTGTTAAGGATATACTGTAGGATCAGTCGATCGTCAGAAAAGCCTGTGTCACCCTACATAATATTGTACATTTCGACACTTTGTATGTAAAATGTCGAAAAATTAATAAAAAAATATTTTATTGACAGCTGTCAATTACATTGAGCAGTGCGCATGTGCGTTTCTGACCGAGAGTTTAATCTAAAATTTCCGCTCAGAATTCTCTGACAGATTTCGCTTAATCCGATTTGAAACAACCCGTTTTTGAAAAAAGTACTAAAAATTTGAGTTTAAACTCTACGCTTACTTTGATCGAACTTGAAACAACCGGGCCTAACTTATCTGAAGAATGGCCAAATTTGGAACTAACGACGCCATATTGGATTATCTACAGCTGACAGACCTTTGACAGACTTTGTTTTCAGAGGGGTTCACGACTGTTTCGATAGTTTTTTAAGAAAATTTTAGATTGTCACCATGCCAAAAACCATTAAAAGCGGTGTTTGGGAAATAATCTTGAAAATGCACACGTTTTTTGAAGAGGAACAACGTCTAAAAGCCCCAATTATACCGTTTGATTTTGTTCATAGACTTATTGCCGCCACTTCAGGTTAGTGCTGCCATGCAGTTATAATGATTTTCCCATACTTAGTTTTTTATTTTACTATTATACAATTTCTTCAGGTATTTCTGAATCGGCAATTTACAAAATAGTTAAAGAAGATAAAGTGGCCGTGGAAATGGGCATTAAAATATCTACACCCGGAAAAAAAAGAACAAGGATAAGTGGAAAAATTGAATTAGAAGCCGTAAGATGAGAAAAGTTTTGGAACATATTTTATTCGATAATTTTTTTACATAGAATTTTATTATTAATACTTTTTATTACATAATTCATTAACGAGTTCATTTGTATAGACATCTTTTTTCAAAAATAAACTTTTTTATTTATGCACATTAAAGACTGGTTGCATCAATTTACTTTATAGCAATAGTTCATTTAAAGCATAGATTTTTACGAGAGCGAGTTGTTTGATCGGTGGAAAATGCAAAATATCTATGCTTTGAACGAAAGATTACTATAAACTAAGTTGATACAACGGCCCTAAACCGATTGATATTGTTACTGTTACTTACCTTAGGTGTTACTGAGTTAAACATGGTGGTCATGATCATTAGGTATGAGACACCGAATAAAACCGGCGCCACACTGCGCGGATCTTCCGCCGCGTCTCTTCTGTCGTGGAACATCGCTACATTTCTTTCCATACAATATGCGCTTATTAAACACACTACGCGGATGATCGGTCGATCTATTTGCTTTGCCGATTTGGCGCAACGGAAAAAACGCGGCGGAAGATCTGCGTAATGTGGCGCCAGCCTAAAAGAATTATTATTGTTTGTTTTTTTTTCCTGAAAATTGTATTTTTTTTTATTTTGAAAAAACGCCATTTTGTGACGTTGTGTATTTTACGAATGTATATTTTGATAAATTTATTTGTACGTTAGTTTACATTTTTTGTTTTTTATCGTGTCGTATACTGCTTAATAACTTGTTTAAGAAAAACGAATTTGCATAAAATTCCCTACAAATGAGATAATTTTTAGACTATGGGCAGTACCACAACGATTGGGACGCCCTCTTTCTATTTCCCCTTATCTATGGTCGTAACTTCATTTTTGTCTGAGCTTTGTTTTGTCATATTCTCTCAATTCTCTTTTCTATGATCACATTCGTCTTCGTTCGCCTCGGTTCGACTGTCTCTCCGTTTTTATTTTTTTTGTAACATTGTTAGGAATAACTGAAAATGGAAGTTGATTTATTGCGGCCGGGGACGTGTCCTATATCTCCCGACACGATACTATGGTTCGAATTTCTTCTCGACCCAAATCTGCTAAAAAATCATCTATCTAAACCGTCGCCCGGTAAGGAAAGTTTATTTTTTGTTTATTTATTATTTTTACACCGCTACTATCACCACTGTACAATTTTCACACCGCTAGATTAATGTCGTTACTTATTATTTTATACATTAAACCTTATTAAGAATTGATAGGATTGTGTATCTACCTACTCTCAATCAATAATTTATGTTGAAAAATTCTTATAGTTTGATTGTATTTTTTACTAGCCTGAATTAAAGGATGGAAAATACCTGGTCCAATTAAATTCCTTTACCTTAAATTTCGCAGAAAGAAGTCCTTAACTGTTATGTTTTAATAGATGGACTTTTACTACTATTTGTCAGCTGACTGCCTGCTGATGAAAATGATTTATCTTAATATTACCTTTTTCTCATTTGTTAGACCAAATATGTACAAAACAGATATAACATCCATCAGATACAGCACTATCATTTGTAAGGAGATTGACTCATGTTATTGTTGTATATATCTACAGGTGGGCATGTCACTGGCTTCTCACACGGAGGGCTCTAGGTTCGATTCCCAGTGAGGTCACAATGAATCTGTGATTTACTCGAGCCTGGATATTTTGTGATGTGTTTTGATTCTGTAATTTGGCCTCTTAGTCTGTTGAAGCGTTTAAAAAAAAGAAAATATATCACATACCCAGCAGAAAATATAAAGTTATTTGGGGACTGACTTAACAATATATTTCCTACCGACATTAAAGTTCACACAAACACACACACATGTACGCAAATGCACTTCTAATTTCAATGTTTAGACAATATAAAAAAATTGTATATCGTATAGTGTTAAGGCGATTAGCAAATATTACGCTTGACTATTGTTTATAATAGAACACAACATAATATCCTCAATAAGAATTTCAAATAAATTTAACTTCCATTTTTCACATTCGCAACTCAATGCCTAGATGTATTTTATATATGATAACGCAAAAAAAAAGTCTTATATTGTAATTCCGTTAGAGGGTAGTTTTCAAAAGCTCTTGATGGAATATTTCACCATACTCAGTTAACAAGGGTTCATGACAGGAGAAACATCGACACAAACTAGGATCCTCTCATTTTCACTTTTTCAATAATTTGTCGGCAGATCCGTCACCCACAGACCTGATAATGAAGTTTTCACACGTGAGTCCCCCACCCGCTGTGCGCCCGGAGCCGAGCGGCCGCGCGCCTGATCCAGAGAACCCCGACAGCCCTCCGCTGAGCATCGTGGAGACGGATCGCTACAGTCGCAAGCACCTAGCGCTCAAGATCCTATGTTTGAAGGTTGCCGCGCATCTTAAATGGAACCTCAGTGAGTTCTTTATAATTATTATCGACAAATTGTAAAATTTTATTTTTCCAAAAATTTTTTAGTTAATCTTTCTCACTGCGAAGCTTTAAAATTGTATTGACGTAATATGGGAGTTTGTACAAATTTGATTGTTTTATTATTTTCAATATGTTACAATTTCATGAAAATGGAGAGTATTGTTCCACATATTTTGTATAATGTATCTACTAAACTTATTAATTGTGTTAAATATTATTGTTACAACTTTATGTTTACTTTTTATGGTGGACCAGGTCTTATACATACAACATGGGTACTCGGGAATAAACATATTATTATTACACTAGCTGTAACTTATCAAAAATGACGGTACTTTTACTTGCTGGTTCCTAAAGAATAAGTATTTACTTATTTATAGCTGACACCAATGAAATAGTTATAACGACTTTTATCAAAATGTTTGAACATTTTTTTGTATTTCCCTTGCTGGCAGTTCATGGTACTTTTTTAAACCTTGGTGATTTTGCTGGGCGGAGCATGAGATAGTTCGCGCTTTTGCTAAGCCTTAGTATATTTTTGACGGCCCACGGAGAGGCGGCGGTAGCAACATGCGTTATGCGGCTGGTTCGGGTTTGCTAACTCGGGATCAAGCCCCATCTCTGGCCGTTTAATTTGGTTTTTAGCCGTGAATTAAAACAAACTTACGGACGTTATATGAAGTTACGGCGACAGACAAATAGACAATGAATGTATTATATTTAGAAGATTTACTTGAAATGGCAAAAAATGCTGTATCAGGGTTGGACAAGATTTATAGAAACACGTCTTGATTGAAAGCAAATTCAAAACTTACTAAATATTTGTTTTTTTTATTAACCCGTTCCTCCTGCAATCCTCTTTCCAGACATTTTGGAAACCAAGCTGCCTCCGCACATACAGTTCCAGCTGATGCAGGACCTCGTGTACATGGCTACGGATGGCAGTTATTCCATCCCGCCGCAGAAGGTGTCCGAGGAGGTTCTCCGGCGGGGCGGCGTGAGGTTCTCCATGGCCCTGTACCACCGCTGGCTGCTGCGGTTCCTCGTCAACCGGGCCCTGCTCACCCGGCAGCCCAAGCAGGAAGTCATCAATCTGTACGTGTCCTTATTTGACTGATTTTGATATCCGTACTTGATCTGACCCGTGTTTTTATCCGCATTGTTTACGTTGCAGAGGGGTGATGTCTGCCGAGTTTGCCCAGTTGTCGTTTGAACAGCTGGTCCGCCAATCTGAAGACTCTAGAAAGTACAGCCTCATCTTTCTGACGGAACTGACCGAGAAACATCTCTGCACCGAGCAACTAAAGATACCCACCATGGAGTCTTTTGTCACGTTGACTGAAGATCTGGCTGATCTTACTCACGATTGGGAGGCTGGAGAGTGTGCCATCACCGACAACGAGTTCCTCATGCAGATCAACTACGATCTGTGCTCCAATTACTTCTTCTACGGACAGTACGACCTCGCTAGAAAGCACATATTAATGTGCAACCAGCACAAGGAAAAGCTGATGCAGAGATTCCCTAATTTGGATTTTTTAAAACTGGAGTACTCCAGTGTCACGGAATCGGAGATATTCGGCTACATGAAGGCTCTAAATATTCTGCAGGAACAGAATGGATTGTTGCACGATTTACAAGAAGCCATCTCTAATAATTATTCTAATTTGATAGCTGTTCTGCAAGAGGACAATTTAAAAAGAGAGATTCCATTGGTGCACAGACTGGTGGTCGAACTGGATATTCAAGGTTAGTAATAACCCATTTATTATTATTTGAATGTATCTAATAGAATTTTCCTTGCGCTAGTTCGCGATTTAAGAAAGGGATGTTCATTTTTCGGGTTTGACATTCGATCTCTTCTTGGGTTTCAATCCGTGGGATTGGTTTGCAGCAAAGCACATCTCCTTCTCCCTTCTGCTCGGTCTCCGGCGATCCTCTTCAGCTCTGTGTAGGAGGCACAATTCATATCTTGACAAGACAAGACTAATAGTTAAATTATTAGTTTCGTAAGCAAATATCGAAGGATATTGCTTATTAAATGTTGTTCACAATTGTTAATTAATTGTTTACAGTCTTTCTAATAATGCTTGTACTATTTTCATTACGAGAAATAATAAGTTTTCCGTTAGTGCAAAATGTATGTCTTTCAAATTATTAATTTAAAAACCTCTAATCTGGTGTATGATTTCTGATATAAATAAATAATAAAAACCCACATTTTCTTAAATAAACACAAAAAGATGAATTAGTATTGTAAGTCTTAAGAGATGCCCAGTAAAATGTTGATTATTTCCTAACTCAACAGGGTCGTCATCCAGCGGAGTTTTTACAGTGTCGCGTGACCTCCTTAACAAAGTTGCCGCGCTGAACGCTGTGCGATCCGTTTTGGAGGGAAACTTGCCATCTGCCCACATGGACTTTAACAAACGCATGCGCAACCTCGGTCCCAAGTTTGTGGAGAGCCTTCTGTGGGCCTTTGCGCCCGTCCTGACTTCGGGTACCCTCTCTCCATCCGAAGTCACAAGGGTCAAGCACTTCTTTCTTCACTTGGCCACCTCGGAGCACGCCCTCCTGCCGGAGCAAATTAACCTGTATTTAGGTATGCAGGGTAGTCAAACGAAGCTTTTTGACGATGATGAAATTGAAGACATGCACAGAGAATTAGATCTGAATAAAGAAGAGGATCTGCCGATGGAATTGTTGACCACCGATTGGGATACTCCAGATTTCAATATGCGGACGGTGCCCGAGCTGGAGATTGGATGTTTGAGACAGCGGCTGATCGACGCCACAACTGCGGACAAGACCAGAGAGTGCTTGGTGAACCTGGCCCTCACGAATCCGGCGCAGCCCCTCTGGACAGTCAACCCGCAGTGGAAGCTGCCCATCCCTATTCAGAGTGTCGTGATGTCGCTGCCCAGAGGTTTCTTACAGGTATTAACTTGTTGTGGGCCGTAAATTTTCTGAATTTTTTGTGATTTTTCTTTTTACGAAAAAACCATGAAAACATGCGTATATTAAAAAAAAAACACACACATTCATATTATTTTATCGTAAGTGTAAAAATGCAATGATTTTTTTATCATTTAAGTAAAAAAATAATCTTTTTTTGAATTTCCATAATGTTGCCAGCGCAACATTTTCTGAAAAATAATAATTATTTTTTATTTGTTTATTAGAGACAACACTACTATTAATAATAATAATCTTCTTCTGTGTGATATATTTTGTTGCACGGCACGGCACACGACGGGACATCGCACTCATAACACATAAATATGATACACTTTCACACACACACATATTTCAAATAAACGCAACAAAATTGCGTGTATTTTTGTTAATAAATCACTATTAGTATTCAATTGAATCATAAACCAACAAAAACTGACAAATATCGCAAAACATATCGTATATATTTGTATATACGTGTACAAATAAATCGAAAATCGAAAAAAATAAATCGTATTTCCCGCGCACATTGCGCGTGACCTTGACGATGGAATATTTGAATTTCGATTGCACAACACGCGATCGGGGCGACATCTACAACTTCTCTGTACGATTTTGACGGCAGAAAAACTTCCGTTTTGATTGTTGATTTAAAATATAATCGGTGATGTTTTTGAGTTGAAAATGGAACGACAGGTCACAACAGGATTTCTCTATTGGGATAAAATTACGTTTTTCAAATTCGATACGCGGCCGTCGATAAATAATTTATTTTGTGCCTGTCGGATATTTGCGACGGCGGCCCAGGGGGGGTTAATCACTTTATAACACATAGCCTGTGATAAACATCTAAGAATCTCTGAATGCAGACAGTATTTGTAAAGTATTAAGATATCAAGCAATAACACAAACTACAGTAGGTGTTAGTATTATTACAGCAAAACCCCGATAATTACAAATTCACTATAGCTCGAAATTTTTAAAACCCACAAGATCCAGTATCTTTATTTTATAGTAGATTAACCCCGATAATTCGAAAACCCTGGTAATTAGTATTAATTAAATCAATACATTTTAGTTTGCATAATTCAATTTTTTTTTAAATTTGTAAAAATTGAGAAAAATATTTCAATTTTTTTCAAAGTGAAAAGAACAGATATGCCAATATCGGGTACTTTATTAATAGAAATGTCGCGATCTTTGTATTAGCATACCTTTGTATTAGCATACCAAGTATTATGTTTTCGAAATTAAAAGCCTTTTTACAAACTTAATGGCTTTTTTCATGAGTTTTATAATTTTTGGCAAATTTTGCAATTTTATTTTACCTTAAATTGTGTTATGTATTACATAAAAAACTTCATATATCACATCAAACAATTCGCACAGAGACCATAAAAGCCGGCACTGAAAAGGAAGCGAGATGTTGTTAGTTAGCGAGAAGATAATTAGAAGAACGTTCTACAAACGAGTCACTAGCTTGATATTTAAACACTATTTCTTTATGTTTCAATAAAGTTTGGTGATCTTTCAAAATATTTTTTTGTACTTAGTACTTAATTAAATTAGTGGCAAAAATGTCTTAACTGCTCACATCTGTTTGCTAGTCTAGGAAGCCTTTACAGTGGAGAATTGAAAACGTAGTTTGTGGCTGCATTTTCCAAAACCAAAAAGAAAAACCTTCATAACATCTAAAATCTGTGGATGGAACTTACATGCAGAGACATTCCAAAAGATGCGGACAGTCAATAATTCCATGTATTATTTTGCGAAAAAAAGCAAGATTTGTCACTACTCTTCTTGTCTCTTTCTTTACGTGCTACAACACCGGAGTCTCCTAATGCAGATGATTGGTTGTGTACATGGAATAGTATAAGCGCTTTAACTCGTCTAGGCTCGTCGCTTCTATTGTAGTCCTCGGATAACTGATTAGTGAATACTTTCAGGATTTCAGCTACATCCTACTTGGCAAAGCTCGGCAGCACGCAGAGATGGGTGACCATAACTTGGCCATCGAGCTGCTGCTGATACTGGAGGCAGAAGCGCGGAATCAGCTGAATCAGACATCCGGAGGAAATAATCCCGGGCACGCCATCATATACAAACTCTGCAAGCTGGTCGGGTGGGAAGCGTTGCTGACGCAGATCACGCAGGTTGGTGGTTAATCGTGTACGACTTTCTCTAGTTTAACGTCAATTCTGACTTTGGTTGTGTCTATTTATTGTGATTTAATGTTCCAGGTGTTGGCGGATTGGCCGAATCACAAGGCCAACATGCCAGCTCTGGTCAGCAAGTGTAATATGTGTCTGGCTTCTGTCCAGTCAGGGGATAACGTGATTCCACGTTTGGAGGTGAGTGTCGTCTTTATTTATTTGTATTGCACGAGTTAAACAAAAAAAAAGTATTTTAATAGTAAAGATTACAGGCATTTAATACATCTATATAAAAATGAACAGCATCTCATTTAGCAAGAATTAATTACAATGTCCGTTTAAAATTTACTATTAGGAAATAAGATAGCTTTCTTCTGGTTTGTGTCTTCTGGGGTATTATCCCGTGTTATTATGATCTTTCTGGCCGACGTTTCGGACCCCATTGCAGGGTCCATCATCAGAGCTGTTGTGTTATTGTGAGTGTTGGTGTTGTGGTTAAGTATTGGTAACCCACTCACAATAACACATCAGCCCTGATGATGGACCCTGCAATGGGATCCGAAACGTCGTCCAGAAAGGTCGTAATAACACAGCATAATACCCACCAGAAGACACAAACCTGAAGATTCTGAGTGGCCGTGAAAACTTAAGAACATTCTTTAACTAGCTTTGTTCCCACAGAACTATCA